>MJUU01061851.1:0-13799 GCA_002080025.1 Modiolus philippinarum | reverse complement strand
GGGGCTTTTTAGTAAAGGTTTTTTTTTATCAATTATCCTGTTGATACATTGGATGAAGTGTATTTAAAGAGAGATAAATCAAATTGTCATTATCTGAATTTTCGAAGGTACATGTGTAATAGATTAGTTAGACTCTTATTATTTTAACTAACTGTATGATTATCTACTTTTGAATGCGTATGCAAGTGTTGACTCGCTGTGCGCCCTCTGTGTGGATAATTTCATTGATAAAAGCAAAATAACAAGAATTCTAACAGAGCTTTAAACTGACTTACTTAACAATTAATTGTATGATATTAATCATCTATACACATCCTTTATAATAATGACTCCTTTTTGAATTTTTGATAATAAAAAAATATGCAGATTAGTATTAAACATACTTTCAACTGGATACCATTGGAAAAACATCGTTTTTATCAACAGCTTTGTAACTTTTAAAAGGAAATTTTTTTTAACTGTATTGGAATGGTGTGATATTGAAACCCTCGAAGTGCATTCAACAGAACTTATTAAAAGTCTTGCATAGAAGATCAGTTATTACATATTCCGTCTCTATTCGATAAAAATGACCTCCCATGTTGAAGATAATCCAATCTTTGACCGAAAGGAAAAAATTTCATTTCATTATCTGCTCTGAAAATATTGAAGCGAATTGATACAGACTTTTGGAATGATGCAGAGAAAGGCTTTCATAAAACTTGCCAATTTCGTCCCGATTTAAGAGAAACCATAGCCAAAGTTTAAAACTGAACAACTGTGAAAGGATGTGGATTAAATGCACATGCGACAAAGTCAAATACATGAAAGCAAACCTAGAATTATCCGGCATCAAAGCTACCGGGCGCTCTCCATGCAGGCGGATAGAGGAATGTTTTGTTTATGGTGTAGACAATTCATATAAGGAAGGTCTAGCTGCAAAACACTTTAAAAATCCTTGGAGAAACACAATACTTAATGCAATAATAAACTTCTTTTTCGAAACAGAAGCAGACTAGCTAGGATCGTATTGAAGGCTAATTGTCCTGCCCTTCCTATTTTACTTGTGAATTCAAAACTCCCGACTGTCCTATTCATCTCGATTGCTTTTTTCCTATAAAATGTTTTAATTGACCTTCATACTCTGGTTCTGATAGTGTTTAAATTTTGCAACTGCGACTTTCTACATAAAATAAATGTGTTAATTATGTGTAGAATTTAACTCTCGTATGTAATGACATACAAATGGCAAATGAACGGAAATGTTGGCAAGCTTCATGTACATGTTTTCAGTTGCAATTATATTGGTAAAAGAACTTACCGAAATAACAGAAAAGGTATGTAATTAAATGTATATCAAATCACAAACATGTTATATTTTTGAGACACGTATATAAACATGTCTTTGTATACTATTCAATTACCCTTTAAAACTTCTTTCGCGTGTAATTCTTTCCGTAATCACATTTAATATTTGATTTTGCATTTATTGATTTTTGAAATATTTAGGGTTGATGTAAGGGGGTGAGATGATTAAAATACAGATTGTTGTTTCCTGTACATGAGGCTCACACAGCAAGTTTTTTAAATATACAGGTACTATATGATTTAAAATAATAAATTGCACACTTTGACACATACTTTCTAAAAAAGCATTTATCAAAGTCACACGTGCAATACTGGTTACACTATTTGGACAGTAAAACTTATTGTTTTGCATTAAGGATGGTCACTACTCAGGTTTTGAAATTGCCTCTGACTTTCGGAACTCTCTTACTTTATCCACCAGGATGCTCTCTTACTTTATCCACCAGGATGCTCTCTTACTTTATCCACCAGGATGCATTGGAAAATTTTGCACACTGACCCCCATTTTTCTTTTTAAAATATGATTGCATACATCTTTAAGCGGCATATGACAAAATTTGATGAACTTCTTGATATTCCTTCATAGCACTTGTAGGTTTATTGCCTTAATATAAAGTGAATGAAAAGTCTAGAGAACTTTGGTTTCCCGCCAAAACTTCAGGAGCTTAAATCTCAAAAACGGGCACACTGACCTATCAAATATAAAAATAATAGATCTTCGTAAAACGCGTCTTGTTTTAATAGTTTTTACATGTAGATGACATATTTATAATTGAAAGCGCATCTTAGTTTACACTAAGTTTGCGTCTTAATATTTGTTCTGTACGAGAACACATTATCAGAATATCGCAGGTACATGTATTTGACCTAATTGCGATAACGTGTTACAGAACACGATAACCATCAATAATTGATTTGTGTAGATATGCATGTTTACATGAAAAGCTGATGCTTGGCATTTAGAAATTTGAAAGACATTTAGGAAATTACATCTGTAAGTAACTTTGTTTATAAAATACGTCTTTAAAATTGCTAAGTTTTCTCAAGGGGTAACCTTTCAATTCAATTAATGAATTGAACGCTAAAATTATATCATTAAATAAATATCGAAGCTGCGCATCTTTGAGGGCATAATTTTTATCTAACTTAGAATTTGCTAACAAGATTGCAGTTTGTCTATTCATTAACGATCAATCGCCCCTGTGCTTCATATTCTGACCACAAGTTTACGATGCATAGCTGTGAAAAGCCCGATAATATATACTTCTTTCCCAGCTACGGCACCTGGATCGGTTTTGGGGACTCTTGTCTAAAAAGCTGCAGGTGGCGTCCTCAGTAGGTGAAAAGGGATTTTTATGCCTATGTTGGTAGTAAGGTAATAATAATATGGAACGCCCGACTGCTAACCACTGCAAGCAAACTATGGAGAAATGTAATGTTCAGTTCGGTATAAAAACTCCTTTATTTCTCGATACAATTGCAGTCCCATTGTGGGTCAAAATAAAGCCTAATTTTCTTTCCTACCCATTTCTCCTACTTTTAAGTTGCAATCTAAACTTGTTGTCACGTTTGTCCCTTTCACCTTAATATATTTTTTTATCATATATTTTGATTGATAAACATGTTTTCCTTCTAATAAAGCTGAAATATTACCCAAATGCACGTTAAATCTAACTAATCAATCAATCAATAACTAATAAACTCAAACGGTCGATTTTTTTATGAAATCAATAAAATTGAAATATTAAATTCTGACTTCTCTCCCATCTTTGTTAGACCTACTACTTTATAGCATTAGAAGAAAGAAGACTAAAGACACTGCAAACCAACAAAACACACGAACACCACAAAATACTTCTTTGTTCTGTCATGTATTTGACATGTTGAAATTTGGTACCATAAGTTGTCGAAATGCGCATATACAGAAATTAAATTCACAGTGACTTCGGTACTTAGTTATGCATAACCCCATTAACATGTGTTGAATTTATATCAATATATTATGAAAAATTCATATGACATATATCAGCAAAATACATGATTATAGCGGTATGTATTTTGAGAAAGCATTAACTGTATGTAATTAAATCAATACCACGACAAACTATAATAAAGAAAGGAATCGGGGTTAATGTCAAGGAGACAACATCCAATCTCCTGGTTAAAACGACCTAAAACAAAGCATCTAGTCGTCACCTAAATGTCTTTAATACAGTTAAAAATATCACACCCTATAGCAAGTCCTAAATGTAAAGTATTTACGACATGCAATAAACTTGTCATTGTATATCATTCAAGTACTCATTAAAAGACTCTTCCGTAATTCTTTCCGGAATCTCATTAAATAAGAAATTTCACATATCAAATGGGGTAATTACTACAAATGTATGTTATCGAACAGAGTTGTCAAGAGCCGAAGTCCATAAAACAAAAAGACAAATCAGGTGCAAATCACCGAAAAAAAAAGTCACCTGTAATGATCCTGACTCGGTACAGGCATTTAAAAAGATCTAGTAGGTTAAACTGGTTTAATGGCGCGCCAAAACTCCCCTTCTATTGTGGAAGTGTCTATTAGGAAATCAACAACAATTTCTATTGAAAGGTCAGAAATAGTTAAAAGTAATGATTATCACAGTATTAAGTAAATAAAAGAATCTTCAATCAGAGTTAGGCCCGAAACTTCAATTTTTGTCCACAAGGGACTATAAGAGAACTTTTTAATGATCGTATGAGACGGAATTTTTTAAAGCCTTGATTAGTAAGGCCTTCACGGAGATAGATATATCTAATAAGAGAGTCTATTGTGCTAGCTCAGGCGTACCAAACCAACTGCGCAAGATACGCCCTGTAAACAGGAGAAGCTGGAATATTGCTGTCCAAGTTGGGGAAAGTGACAATCTGATGATAAAATCACCCCTTTTCTACGTAGATTTTAATACTGGAGTGACCATTCCCATCATATTCGAGATGCAAGTCCAAAAAGATGTGAATCTTGTGATTTCTGTCGTTTCCTTTATCTCCAGTTATGGCGGATATTGATAAAATATCAGACATTACAAAATACAAGAAAAAGTAGTAGTAAAATGTTTATATCTAGTGTTAAGATGCAAATATTCATAATGGAAAAAAATAATAATAAAATAAATGAAATGACAAGAGAAAGAAAAGTTTAAAACCGGACTGATATGTTTTAATGCAATTTTTTTTGAAGTACTACAGATAGACAGTGGTCTTCTCGACTTCTTAAAGGCTTCACAGTCAAAAAAAAAATAAAAAATAAAAAAAATAATAAAATAAAAAAAAAAAAATTGGCGTGGTTAGATCTTTCTTTGCTCAAACTGGTGCTAGGGGCCGTCTTTAACATACCATGGGATATGAGCAAAGCTCATTTTTGAAGGCCTTATAATTGAAGAACAACAATGAAACTTGGTTTTACCATATTTTTGTTGAGACTATGTCCTCCATATCCTTCTATTGTTTATTTACTTAATTATTTTGCTTAATTTTACTTTTCAGAACCAAATACACATTTAAAAACACCATGTAATGACGAATGGTATCAAACAACGGCAGTAGAATACAAAAGTAACTATGGAAGTGATGATTACAAAAATCAAAGTTCATAGACATGGCAAAAACGGGAACACAGAAAAACAGAGACAAAACAAGGACGTTGGACAGCAACAAGACACGGAAATAAAAAGACGACATTCAGAACTAGGTACACATTGTGTGAACTCGCATGAAAGCAGTAAATGACATCAGGTGCTCCGGAAGCGTAAGCATGTACTGCTCTTCTAGTGGCACCCGTCAAATTATCTGTGAATTAATCCAGGGCTGAGTTAAAACCGGTTTTGTCACATCTGTCAAGACGTATAAACTAGCTTAGAATATCTGTTTTCATTTTGGTTTCAGACACGTCTGTACAAAAACAATTTGAAAAACAAATTGGAGCTTTGGATCTACAATATAGCCGGGTATAAAATACTAATGGTATACTACTGTATATAGTCAGATACTGCGGTCTGTACCACCATGTTATTTTGTTACTTTAACAGGGGTAACAGTTAAATAAAGCCATATCCCCTGTGAAGGACGAATATATAGTATATTTTGCTGGAAGTGCAACGAAGTACTTTTAAAAGCGCATAAAGATTGTGTTTTGCGAAAACGCATATATAATCTAGTATCCCCTGGCAGGAAAACATACTAAATTGCAGGATTGATTAATCTAGATAATTATAGAAATCTGTTAGATCTGAATAAAATGGTACAAAATAGGTCGCTACGATTCTGTATGTAAAACATTCAATTGGCTTTTGATGAGAAGTTTCAATTCTAGTTAAAAAGGGAAACCACATAGACAGTTGCAACAAGCAACGACTATTACCAAACCGGAATATACGTTTGAAAGATGACGCATTTCATGTGTGGACCAGATCATGTTAACTCTTCTGGAACACATGACGATAGCCGCAGTTTTCAGTTGCAGTTGCAGTTCCCACTGTTAGTGCTTTAGTTTAACGTGTTGTCTTGTGTATGAGACTGTTTAATTTTAGCTTTGTATTCTTTGGTGATGGATGTCTTTGGTATCTCCGGATACTTAATAGAATTTCAAACTTTTAGCTTGGTATTGTTGGAGAGTTAGAGAAGTAACACGATGGTTCTAATTTTCGGTTAAGTGTTAGAAAATAATATCAACCAATGAGATCAAACAGATCCTTAAATGCTTTATTCTTGCTTCGTGTTTGTGATGGTGCAATTAGTAGAGTAGATCATACTGACCCGTCCATTGCAACTGGTTATGCAGGAGCTCACTCGAGTAGTGCTTTAGGTTTGCAGCCTTTTTTGTCTTTTTTTTTTTTTTTTGTCAATTTTTTTTCTCTTGACATATTGTCTAGTTTGGGTTTAATTTTAATTGCTATGATTTAATAATTTGTAATTTATGAATTTCTCCTTTCTTCCTTTTCGCTTCGATCTTTGTTTACCCATGTATTAGATAATATGGGTCAATGTTGCATGGTATCTAAGCATTGTACCAACCTTAATTAATACACAAATGCATAGTCCAAATAATTCAAAAAATGATAATGCGTTGCAGATGTACGTGTACTAACATTAGTAGTTAGGTTTTCTAAATTTAAATGAATTTACATATTATTGGCGGATCCAGTGGGGTTCGAGGATTGGAACACCCCTTTTTTCTGGACAATCATGTATTTGTAAATTAATATCCTGATGAAAAGGCGAATTTCCCTTCAATTTCTAATTTGAAACCCGCCCCTTTTCTACTTGCCGGGATCCGCGCCTTCATATTGCAAGTTTTTAACAAGAAAATGCTATCAATAGATAAAGAATTAAATATCAAATGGACATATCCTTTCGTAAAATAACTACAATGAGTTTAACAAACGAAAACATCACCCTATATGTAAATGTGTCAAATAAATCCATACTCTTGAAACAAACTATAACAATTACGTCTTTTAATATTATCAAGACTCCTGCATTGACAACTCAAGCTCAGATTATGTTCTTTGATTAAAATGACAGGAGAAAAAAGAGAATGTAAAAGTAACAATATCTCAAGGCGACAAATTCTTTGTTTCTTAAAAAAGTTTAAGCAGGGTCAAACAAATTTCAAAGATGTGTGATCAAAAAAATCAAAGTAAAAACCAGTGCAGACAGTCACACAATAGCCTGAGACTTGCATTCAGTAGATAGATTGTTCTAACATGGCTCTAATTAATCGTCAACCAGTATAATACTACATAAACATACACTTCGCATATGGTATCAGATAAACGTAAAAGAGACGCAAAACAACCATATTTTTAGCTCACCTGACCCTGAGGGTCAGTGTAAACTATTGCCATCACTTGTCGTCCGTCGTCCGTCCGTCGTCTGTTAACTTTTCACATTTTTATCTTCTCCTCTGAAACCACTGCAGCGATAAGTCCAATGCGTTCACCGTTATCAATAGCCTTTTAACCACCTGTCAATCATATATGTTAGTGCCGTTTGAAATGAGTAATTTGATCGAAAACATAATTGCAGTAAATAAAGTAAATTGTACTTATTTAAGAAATTCATCAAATGATTTTTCACATGCCTTTCAAAGAATTGTGATGCTAAAGGCAAAATTGCAATAGTTCTGTAATTTGAGACATCATTTTGAGAGCTTCTGTTTTGAAAAACTGGAACGACCTTAGCTTGTTTAAAATTACAAGGGAATGTTGACTTTTTAATGCTCTGATTAAGAATATGACATAAAACATTAGAAATAACATGCGATGACATTTTTAGAAATTTTGCGATAATATTGTCAAGACCAATTGCTTTTGATATATCTAGTGTTTTAGCTGTTGAAGTACAAACTGGTTTGACATCAGAGATAAAGTGAAAAAGATATTTTCCGGAATACGTTCCGATATATAATTATTAATTTTTTCTGTACATTTGATATCAGAGTCGATATTAAAATTCACATTTTCAGTAATATTGATAAAATGGTTATTAAAGATATCTGCAATACATTTTGAACTTATAATAAGTTCACCATAAGAGTCATTTAAAGCTAAAGAGGTACTACGATCTTCACAACCACTCACATTATGCAAGTGTCTCCATAATTTATTATTTTTCCCCTTTGTATCTGTAACTATATTGGTATAACAATTTTAAGTCGCCATGTCAAAATAAGTTTTTTTGCATGTCCCAAATATGCTTCCGTATTATTTATTAAAATCTCTTCGAAATTGTTTTGTACTGATACGCAATTTTCTATTAGATAATTGCTTGTAACAGTTGCGAACGTCAAATTTTTGATGTGGACCCTCTTTTTGATTTCATCATTTGATTATATATACACTGAAAAATAATGGTAAATGGTTTATTTAAGAATTGAATGCAATATTTTGTAGTTTTATTGGAGTGTAAAGGGGTGGACCGTAGCACATTTTGAATGAAGCGCACTAGCGCTTCATGTGAAAAATGCTCTACGGTCCACCCTTTAACACGACAATAAAACTACAAAATATTGCATTCAATACTTATAATTAAATTCCGAATATGGAATGCAAGTCTTCCCGCTTGATAATGTAAGGAAATTCGTGGATGATGCACAATTTCCTAGTTTGGATTCCTCCGCCGTTTTTGTTTACTTTTGTCATTGTCAAGGAGTCACGTGCTGCTGTAGTTTTACTGACTGATAAAACACAGTTACGGAAATGATCGCAAGTACTCGTAACCAATAAAATACGGGGCTTTCCATACGAAGCAGAATGAATGTAATTATTATCTTATAAATGTCAAAAAGACACAGTTTTATAACAAAAAGTAACAGAAAGTACTGTTTTTCGGGGACAGACTTCAAACTTTAACGACCTTTGGTTGTACGGTGTAGGGTAGAGAATCATCATTATTTAGAGTCTGACAGTGGTTCGGCATTTTTAAGGGGATACGATACAGTACCAAGGGCAGATAATAACGTCGCCGCATACCCAGCTATTGCAGTCATCACGTGACTTACATCTGATCGATTCTTTACGTAATTAGTGTGTAGTTATTACATAACGATATATAGGGTGTCATAATAATTGGATATAACTTATTAAATACAAATCGCTCAGCTTATTAACACATATATTTGAAAACTACAGACTTTCCTCTTTTTATTTCTGTTTTCCAATTCAGTTTGGATTGTAAATCTCTTGCTTCAAAGTCGATTTGAAAATTGGTATGAGAATGACCCTTGCAATGCATTTAAGTCTATGTTAAATCTAGTACAATGGTGCAGACATGGCACTAATAATTCTTAATTTCTATATTAAATAATAATCTGACACCTTATTAACACATCTTTTGCGAAAGATCACATATTATTCTTCCAATTTCATAAATTTATTTCAGTTTGGACTATAAAACTCTTGCTTCAAAATCAATTTGAAAATCGACTTATTTCTCATCTTTCACTCGATTATCAAACATGGCGGACGGTGAACTGTAGACCTGTCGATCTCCACTGAGTACTCTGTAGACTGGTTTTAGACTATTTTCATATTTTATATTCTCTCCGGGAATATTAGTCCCAGATTCTCTCTATTTTTTTACCATATTTCTAAAAAAAATATCTTTTGTGTGTAAGCATGATGTTTTTACTTTTATATTGGTCTCCAAATCGTGTATGAGACATATCTCTCAGTAAAAATTATTTTTGCACAGGTATTTTGTCAGGTATATATGTGTATATTTATATATATATATATGTTGTAGGGAACATCATCAACCTGTACAGATAATTGATTATGCAATCTCCTAATTTTTTTATTACAAAAAAGGGGTAATAAAATACGTGGCCAGTCGATGTCCTGCTGATGACAAAGGTTTGCCCCCAGGTGATCTACAGGTGAAGACAAATGTACACCTGCAGTTTTACTTCAGGGAAATGGCCGGTATTGATTTTTGCAATATGCAATATGCTTTTTGAATGAATTTTTCTACATTTTCGCAAGGACATATTGTATACATTGTCACTGAATTATAAGATATTATCAGAATATGTAAATTAAGTTTTTAGGAAACATAAGGATTCTATTTGAAAATATGAAGAAGAAAAAAAAACACTTATTTAATTCAAAACGTTACTGAATTAGAAATTTATGTATTGTCCGATAATCAGATAAATCCTCATCTCAAATCACGGTAAATCAGATGGAGTTATCTACCCTAATTATGACCGATAAAGCTGTACATGATCTCGAATGTTGTTTTGGTGACGTCACAGTTTAGAACCGCGACGTCATAAATATCGTACTACGAGATTGCGGACAGCATGTAAAATAAATCTTAGATAAAATCGATGGGGACGTGGCAGCTCAAGATTCGACATGCATCTCAAACTTAAACCTGATGCGAAGACCTCCTTTCGGCATCGTTTTCTATGGAATCAATTTTTCCCAACAACATTTCATTTCGTTTTAAAAAAGTCACTATAAAACAAACGCACTGTAGAATTTTATCAAGTTTACTATATTTATGAGGTTATTACCACTACTGAATACAAGTCCGTGAAAATCCTTTAAAATTTCACGGGTCATTCAAATCTCGTGACTTTTCCGTTATTTTTGTTTTTGCTTTTTTTTTGTTTTTTTTTTTTTTGGTTTTTGTTTTTGTTTTGTTTTTGTTTGTTTGTTTTTTTTTTTTTGTTTTCTTTTGTTTTTTGTTTTTTTTNTACGAATTTCTTTAACGAATGTAAATTTTAATGCCGAAAATATCGATTTGATTTCTTATTTATTTAGTTTACCTTTCAGGAAAGCCACAGAATATGAGTAACATATAAAATACCTGAATACATCGACAAACGAATACCGAAGCAAAAGGTACAAAGGGTAAATTCGAAAATAAAATAAATCCAATAAACAATTGAGACAACTTGACGAAGACAAAACAAACAAGTTATAACTGTGTTCGCAAGCGAAACACAAAAGTCTCTCAAACGAACTCCCATATCGGTTTCCTGGGCATTATAAAACCCCCTTTCAAAAAAATTTGAGCAGGGGTTCCCCTTATAATTTACTTTATACATGTAGTTGAAATCAAAACATAACACACAGCTGAAAACACGTTTTTCTCAAAATTATAGCTTTTTGGCTTGGTTGCCATGTCAACCAAATGCTTCATTATCCATAACAATAAATTTCACACCTTGATTTGAAAAAATTTGGGCAGGGGTTCCCCTTATAACCTAAATAATACATGTAGCTGTAATGAAAATACAATTACATGTATCAATAATAAATGGGTTTCTCAAAATTTCAATTGTTTTTGTATTGTTTCCATGGCAACTGTTCTTATTTTGAAATTTCTAATTCTGTGGGACCCTTTCTTACATGATAAACATCTTTCCTATGAAGTTTCATGAAGTTACAGTTACTAGTTTTCAAGATACAGTGAAAAAATGGTGAAAAAAAATCCAAAATTCTATTTTCCCATAGGGTTAACATGGAGGACCCCACCTCTATTTGAGCAACCCAAATGTACCCTTAATGGACCCCTATCTGAAAAATTTTTAAATGTTGCACAATTAGATATATGGGGCTAAACCTACAAAGTTTGAAAGCTTTAGGTCAAATGGTCTCTGAGATCCGTTTCGGATAAGTTCATCCGGACGAGAATAAAGAAAGAATAATAATAACTAGTATTAATTGTGTTTGGATGCAAACACAAGAAGTCTCCCAAACGAACTCCCATATCAGAATTCAAAGGCTTTAGATGAGATCCACTCATTCTAAACACCTTCCTGTCAAATTTCATTTAATTCTGAGCACTTTTCATTTTCCCGCCTTTATTCCTTTTCCATTGCAACATCCACCATTTTTGAAGTGTTGGAGACCGGAACCCAATTCTACACATATTTGGCAACCCTCCTGTAAAATTTAATCCAATTCTGAGTACTTTGATTTTCCCGCCTTTTTTACCGTTTCCATGGCAACGGTCGCCATTTTGAAGTCTTGGAGACCGGAACCCAATTCTGCACTTGTTAGGCAACCTTCCTGTAAAATTTTATCCAATTCTGAGCACTTTGATTTTCCTGCCTATTTTACCGTTTCCATGACAACGGTCACCGATTTGGAAATTCCAAGAACTTAAGAGACATCTATCATGCCATGAAGTTTCATGAAGTGAGGGTCACTTGTCCCTGGGAAATGTCATTTTACTATAGGGCTACTATGGAAGACCCCACCCTTTTTGAGCCCCCAAATTTATCCTTAATGGACCCCTTTTCCAAAAATTTTTGTTTCGTGCACAACTAGATATATGGGGTCATCATCCTACAAAGTATGAAAGTCCTGGGTCTTATGGTTTTTGAGATCTGCTTCGGACAAAACCGGAGTGGAAAGCGGAAGAAAAAGAATAATAACAACTAGATTTGCAATTGCAAGCAATAGCTGATGTCGCCCCAGACATCCAAGTCGATGATTCCATCTTTATTCGCATCATCACAATCTATCTAGAAATAAATTTTCAATGAAATCGGACAAAGATGAAAATTTTTTCATATGCCAGAAATCCAGGCTACAAATCACTTCCACAAATCGTTGGCAACC
Organism: Modiolus philippinarum; assembly: GCA_002080025.1. NCBI lineage: Eukaryota > Metazoa > Mollusca > Bivalvia > Mytilida > Modiolidae > Modiolus > Modiolus philippinarum. Next base: position 1,344 of record MJUU01061851.1, on the reverse strand, counting down.
TTTCTGTAGAGTTTCATTCAATTCTGACACTTTCAATTTTCACACGCCTTTTTTCCTGTTTCCATGGCAACGGATATCATTTTGAAGTCTTGGACACCTAAAACGATTTCCCCATGTTCTTAGCAACCTTCCTTTTAATTTTCATCTAATTCTAGGCATTTTGATTTTCCCGCCTTTTTTTTTGTCGCTTCCATTGCAACCGGTGACATATTGAAGTCTTGGACATCGCAATCCTTTTCCCCATGTCCTAAGCAACCTTTCTGTAGATTTTCATCCTATTCTGAGCACTTTGATTTTCCCGCCTTTTTGCCATTTCCATGGCAACCGGTGACATATTGAAGTCTTGGACATCGCAATCCTTTTCCATATGTCCTAAGCAACCTTTCTGTAAATTTTCATCCAATTTTGAGCACTTTGATTTTCCCGCCTTTTTTGCCATTTCCATGGCAATCGGTGCCATATCGAAGTCTTGGATATCAGAAACCTTTCCCCCATGTCCTAAGCAACTTTTTTGTAAATTTACATTCAATTCTGAGCACTTTGATTTTCCCGCCTTTTTTTTGCCATTTCCATGGCAGCCGGTGCCATTTTGAAAATTTTTGTTGGTGCATGCACATCTTCTTATGGTGGTCCAACTTTGTGCCAAGTATGACTGAATTCTGTCATGGCATGTTTGAGATTTTATGATTTTCATGGAAATCTGACAAATTCAAATCGTTGACGTAACTTGGCAGCCATCTTGGAAATGGCAGCTATTTTGAAAATTTTTGTGGAGGTACAACTTCATAAGGTGATCCAACTTTGTACCAAATATTAATGAATTCTGTCCAGGCATCTCTGAGAACGAAGCCGGACAAAAATCATTGAAAGAAAGAAAGCGGAATAATAATAATAATAACTAGTATTAATTGTGTTTGGATGCAAACACAAGAAGTCTCCCAAACGAACTCCCATATCAGAAATCAAAGGCTTTAGATGAGATCCACAGATTTTAAACAACCTTCCTATCATATTTTATTCATTTCTGAGCACTTTGGATTTTCCCACCTTTTATTTTATCTGTTTCCATGGCAACGGTCACTAATTTGAAGTCTTGGAGACAAGAAATCAATTCTACAAACGTTTTGCAACTTTCCTGTTAAATTTCATCCAATTCTGAGCACTTTGATTTTCCCGCTTTTTTACCGTTTCCATGGCACCGGTCACCCTTTTGAAGTCTTGGAGACCTGAACTCAATTCTACACATGTTAAACAACTTTACTGTTAAATTTCATCCAATTCTGAGCACTTTGATTTTCCCACCTTTTTTTACCGTTTCCATAGCTACGGTCGCCCTTTTGAAGT
>MJUU01061850.1:11661-26830 GCA_002080025.1 Modiolus philippinarum | reverse complement strand
TGTATCCCCAGACCATAAAATTGAGGTAAAGTACCCAAACTTGTGTTCATTGTAAAGCATATTACATTAGCTTTAATTTGATACCAAATTTCAGTACATATTACTTATCTGTAAAAAGTTATGGAGCTTAAAAGATGAAACTTATGTTAAAACGAAAATACAATAATTTTTTCGGGTGTACTATAAAAGTGCCCCTTTACTGTCTATGCGTGCAGGTTATGTTCGTGTTAACATGTTTTATTTTGAAGAAGGGACATAGAAGGACTGAAAAAACCCCGGTCTGGTTCGGATGTGGGGGGGGGGGGGGTGCACGGAAAGTGTTTCCAGCCCACGGACAATGATACATGTAATTTATTTTGTTCGACATATTATGACATAAACATGTCGTATTTTAGGATATATAGGGGTAAATTGTTGATTTTACTGTCCAAAATCGAGATTTTTGTGGCGACACGTCAGCACTAGCAGGAACACAGATGTTTGCGAAAGTAAGATCTAAGATTTACACCCGTGGATGATAAAATACAACATGTTTATCTACATTCTAATGCAAATCGTCCAGGATATAAATCAACATTCTACAATAACCGGATGTTTAGTCCGCGTCTTTGCTATGACATTTTCCGACCGTAAAATATGGATTTTACCGCCTTTAAATTTTCAAGTTATCAAATCAAAATTGTTACAAACACGACTGTTTTCGAATTCATCACCGTCACAAAGAATGTTTCCCTTTATTATTTCACATTTTGATCATCTACTCTTCAACCACTGAACAGGCGGGGAAGTGGTTGAAATTGAGCTCTCGTTTAAATGAGGTAGAAATGTTACTTTTTGGATTGTTTACCATAGATGCATTATTATAAAAATTATTTCCAATGAAAAAAATACTTATATTTTTCATTCCTTTATTTTCAATTTATATGAAAACAACATAGACTGCCGCAGGTGAACGAATAGATGCATATACGATGCACAAATCGGCATTAAAGATCAAGTTAGTGTCTGTCTTTTAAAGTGGATCCCCAAAAAGGCCATCTTTAGATTTTGACCAAAATTTGTATACGGATTGCCAATATCCCTGTTAATCGATGTGCAAATTTTTATATCCGCCCTTTGTAGCATTTCTTCAGAATAAAAGTTTAAACACGATCGAATTTTTATCTGTTTTGCATTATTTCTGAGGTTTCTTTCGGGAATCAACTTTGTATAAATAGGAAAATTGTCAACAAATCTCTCTAAAAGAATATCAAATAGTAACCACCCTTATATTACACCTCAAATACTAATTAACACGTGTCCGAAAATCTTGAAATTTAACGAAGTGAAAATACTTAAAAGTAATACATTCCCATTTGATTCCCTACTTAAAAACTTGAAAAAAAGTGGATCCTGAAAAAGGCCAAATGCAGAAATCAATTTCATGTTGTTTATACGATGCATAATTATATATTTAATAATACTCCTAAATTTTGTTTCCGTCCATGCCCTCTGAGGGTGGCTAGATTTTTTTTCTTTATTATCATAGTTTTGACCATCAGATCAGATGTTTTATGAATTAATCAACGACATTTATGTATTTCTCATATATCTGTTCCGTACAGCGGTTGTTGCAGCATAAGATACATAGTATGTGAAATGTAAAAGAAATACCGCAAATATTAGAAATTTATTTTTTTTACCGTGACTGTGTCATCACACGGAGACAAATTTACAGGGGAGACAATTTTTGTGAACTACTTCGCCGCCTTTGAACTGTGCTGAGATGTTAATTGATGGTCGATCGTTTACCAAAAGGATGCATTTTTTTCAGATCGGATAAAAAACCTCAACGCTAGCACGAAACGATCGCACTTGAAAAATATTATTTTTAATCATCTCTGAAACTACAAAACTCAAAAGTGAACCAATTTGCACATTAGAAGACATTCATTTCCTTCTGAACCGTCAACAAACCTGAATTATTAACACTGAAAAGGACTTTATTGCACAACAAATATTGGATTCTGTGGGTAAAATATATCTCGACCAAAACTATTTAAACAAACAGAACCTAAATTTACAGGAATTATATTTATTAGAGGAATAAGATCTGTCAATAAACGATGCCGTCACATCAAAGCATATTTTATAAATGGACAGTAAGGGAAACATATTTTTTATCTCCTCTGATGCAAATTTAATCTAACCGTTCTGAATGATAGGTTTGCATCAAAAGTCGGATATTTTGGTTCTGCTTCGACGTAAGTAGGGAACTACAGCAACAAAACACGGAAATAAAAACACAACACACTGTGTGAACTCCCTTAAAGCCGAGAGCGACAACAGGTGCTCCAGAAGGGTAAACACGTCTTACTATGCTGATAACACATGTCACACTAAAAGTAAGGCTTATGTAGTTATAAAAGATCTGTTTGTTAGATGATTTTTAATGTGTTTTCTGACCCTCAGACAAAACCAATTAAAAAATGATGGTGCATTTTACGTTTCTGACCCCTAAGTTTGGGGAAAAAACGTCTATTAATCTATTTAGAATTCAGACAATCACAAAGACAACTCGGCAAGAGTGAAAACATGTATCAGAAAGGGTAAGCATGTCCTGTTCTGCTAACAGCACCCGTCACATTGTTTGTAAGTCAATCTATGGAAAAATAAAAATCGGTAATGTCAAATCCGGGAAAGACACTGAACTAGCTGATTTTGTTTTCATGCGGGACACCGATACGGTGCATCTTTCAATCATATTATGGTGACTGTGGTTATAGAAATTTCTTGAATTATGGAAGTTACATAGGCTGAACACAGCTTTTGGGACAGTGTTTTTATTCTTTTTTTTAATCACTACAAACTACATGCTCGACAGTAACTAATCAGCCATGAAATTTACACTCCATACCCTGCTTTCGTCCGTAGACTCTTCTGACGTATTAGAGTCGTTACTTTCTCGATGCTATATGCAGATTCGTCAGAGTGATTGCTTCTTCTGATACGTTGGACTCTGTATCCGATTCAGTTTTTTCCATATCGTGTTTCTGATCCTTGTGGCGAGCGAGATTGAAGTGACGATTGGTCATGTATTCACAAAGGTCGCAGTGATACATTATCTACATGTTCCTCTCTCTGGATTCGAAGTACGAATGACGATATTTTAAAGAACAAGGCTTTAAATACGGTCAGATTTGGAATGTCGCTGCCCGCGTACTCGTTTCACTGCTCGTGTGCTCATTTCGCTACTAACGTACTCATTTCGCTGCTCGTGTGTTCATCTCGGGAATATTGCCGCTGTTGCTGCTGCAGCCGCTGTGCGGTGGTAATTTGGCTCTTTAAGGGTATATTCACCTGACCATTTCGCTGCTCGTGTGCTCGTTTCACTGCTCGCGTGCTCATCTCGGGAATATTACTGTTGCTGCTTCTGCAGCCGCTGTGCGATGGGAAAAGCTACATATTCGCTGTTTAAGGGTATGCTCGCGTGCTCATTTCGCTGCTCGTGCTGCTCGCGTGCTCATTTCGGGAATATTGCTGCTGCTGCTCCTACAGCCGCTGTGCGATGGGAAAAGCGCCAAATTAGCTGTTTAAGGGTATGTCCACGTGCTCATTTCGCTGCCCACACTGCTCGCATACTCATTTCGCTGCTCTCGATGCTCGCGTGCTCATCTCGGGAATTCAGCGGTAAGTGGTGGTGGTGACAAGTGCCTTATATCTTGTGGTGGGAAAAGCTATTAATTCGCCGTTTAAAGGTATGCGCACGTGCTCATTTAGATGCTCACACTGCTCGTTTCACTGCTGGCGTACTCATTTCGCTGCTCGTGCTGCTCGCGTTCTCATCTCGGGAATTTTAGAGGGTGGGAGGATTTTGGCCGTATAGGGAGAGCAGCAGGGAAAAAAGACAATAGTATTTTTATTTATTTTGTATTATTCATTTTTTATTATTTTTTTTTATTATTTTAAGGAACGAACCTCCCAGTCCCCATTCACAACCCATGACTGCTTCATGACGGGGAAAATAAAATATGTACATTTGATATTAGTTTGTTATTTATTGTCTAATTGAAAAAAAAATATATTAATACAGGAAAGAATAAAGGAAAAAAATCAATAATTATACAGAACTGGATAAAACAATTAAAAAACGGATAACAATAAAAAGACACAACAGTTGGGTAATGTTAGGACGAGACAATACATAGACTCCAGAGTGAGATAACTATGTTCGAGGCATAATAACAGGATAAAACAATAGAAAAAGGCTTGGGTTTGAATACTGAGGATGCCCCACCCTAAGCACCCCACCAGTCTCACACCGCTTCACTGCGTTTAAGGTGCTCTACATTCGTGACGCTTGGAAGTCCTAGGGTTTACGGATGACCAAATAAGGAAAATGGGTGTAGCTCATTTGCATAATCAGGGATAATTTAGGGATTTTAACATTAGCTCAATGGAAGGAAAAGTGTCATAGGGCGACACGATTCACTACTGCTTTTTTTATAAGGATACAGGACTGAAAAAGGGAACTCTTGAAATGTTTATACTTGATTTATTGTTTGCAAAATGTTTATTATTATGTATTTATTTGTTTGGTTTTCATTTCGTATTATATATACATAATGGCAATAAAATATTGAAATAAAAAATACAATTCAGTATATTTTGTTATGTTGTAGGGTATTGTATCGATGGAAACAAAATGCATCGTAATGGAGAGGGCTTTCTTAGCATTGACATGGTGAACACGTGCTTTTGTGGTCAAAATAACTATAAACATTGCGAAAAGAAACCAGTAGACCAGTTTTCATTTTGCAACCATGCTCGTCCAAACGATGGTGGAAATAATGCCAAAGTGGTGGTAGTAGAAAAACCCCAACCTCCTCCAGAGACAAAAGTCGTTGTAATCGAGAAACCAGCACCAACTCCCCCGCCACCACAACAACCAGTTGCTGTTGCTGTTGCCACGGCTTACGTTAAACCACCACCAACTCCTCCTTCTCCACCACCCCCTCCACCACAGCAACCGGTTTATGTAAAATCACAACCGACACAACCCCCCTATCAAACACCATATGTCAAACCTCAGCCAACACAACCACCATACCCACAATACCCAACGCCTTATCCTTATCAGCATCCAACCCAGCCACCGCATTCACAAGCAGTAGTGTATGCTGAGGCGTATGTACCAAATCCACCAACACATCCACCTGGTGCTCACACAGCGGTTTATGTCCCGGCACCACAACCACCAACTCCACCGCCATTTGCTTTTTTGCCACCTCCTGGTACTCATCAGCAGCATGTTGCTCACCCAGACTTTTCGGCGAAAAGTCCTCAAAGTAACCTACAACAAAGATTTCATAGCAATCCACACTTACCCGGGAATAATGCACATTACAGTGGATATCAACATCCCAATCCATATAGAAATAGTCAGCATGTTAATAGGTTTCCCTTCAATCCATTTGTTGGTCCATTTCCATGGAGTTTTAGTCAAAAGAAAGAGATAGAGGTTTAACAACAATGCAGGTTAATACAGTTTTAAAGCCTTTATGTGCACTGTATCAACTAAACATTTTTATATATTTTTGATCGTCTTCACGAGTTTTTTTCATAAACTTATTACTTTCAGTAAGGTTTGAAACTTATTATCTGTCAATATTCATACGAATATTTACAGATCATTTAGCAGAATTTTTTTTTATTATCACATAAATCACATTCTTTAGAAGCTTGAATGTCTCAAAATTTTAGCTAAGTGAGTAAAAAAAATATGTTTAAATCCAAAAGAGTTAGATTACTTGAATTTGAAAGATAGTTGGAAAATCACAGTGTGAAACATTATCTCAGATTACGGGGATCTGTTTGTACATACTAAAGGTACGCAATATAAAGGTCAAGGGGATAAAATATGGTATCTTATACTTGATATGCATACTATAATGTTTTGTGTTCTTTTTTTTGGTGCTCCATGATATACACTGTATGTATAACCTATGAATCATTAAGATTAGTTTTTAATGCTGTCTAACTGTATTGTTTGAATTTTAAAAGTAAAATTATTTTAATATATTTACTTTTTATGCCTTGAACCTGCAATTGTTCTACACATAATTTTTTTTGTCGTTGTATACATGATTAATAAACGTCAAAAAGTCTGTCGTAAGCTGATTTTTGGCATTACTTTTAGATTATTTGTGCTCGCCAGGATCAGCTCTTTCATATAATCGCATTCTTGGTCTTCCCAACGTTTGAATACTTTTTAAAACTGTTGAAGAGACATAAGTTGTCGAAATGGCCATATGCAGAACAATTTTAGAGATCTTCTGGCGCAACTTCAAGATTTTATCGATTTTGTTAGAATTGTCAAGTGGTGCATTTGAGATAGGCAACAAGCATTATGTGAGAATGATATGTCATAAAAATCGTACCACGGAACAAGTCAAATAGTATGGATAAAACAACTTAGTGCTAGATCTAGTCTCATGTAAACACGTCAGCCTCAAGTTGTAAGACTGTTCCATTATAATGGTCAATCAATACGAAGGAGAAATTCATTTTTTGGTAAAAAAGGTCGAGACTATTTTTTTAATATCAAATACTCATTTTTGTTATGACGAAATCGTTTTTTTTTTATCAGAAATTCGATTTTTTATATCAGAAAATATATTTTTCCTTATAAGAAATTCGATTTTTTTCATATCAGAAAATGTATTTTTTTCGATATCAGAAATTTGATTATTTGATATCGAAATTTCGATTTTTTATATCAAAGATATTTTCTGATATAAAAAAAATGATTTTCTGACATCACAAAATATTTTTGATATCAGAAATTCGATGACTTTTTTTATATCAAATATTATTTGTGATGTCAAAAATTATTTTCTGATATAAAAAAAAATCTAATATAAAAAATTCCGAATTTCTGTTGTCAAAAAATCAAATTTCTGATGTCTAAAATAAATTTTCTGATATCTTTTTGACATAAATTTTTTTTCTGTTTATCAAAAAATCCCATTTTCTGATATCCAAAAATGAATATATCAGAAAATAGATTTTAAGATATCAGAAATTAGATTTTTTGACAACAGAATTTATTTGTATCACAAAATATTTTTTGATATCAGAAACTAATCAGACTAACAAAACCATTTAAATGTACACAGACTAACAAAAACATTTTTAGTTCAAACAGGGCATTCTGATATCACAAAATAGTCTTGATTCTTTTTATATCAAAATTCAATCACATGTTTGATATCAGAAAATAGTTTTCAACATCTTAAAACGAATTTCTGATATCAAAAAATAGAAAGGACCTTTTAGACATCAAAATTTCTACTTTTTTATATCAGAAATTCGATTTTTTTAAATCAGAAAATGTTTTTTATATCAAAATATAAGGATTAAACAGTAGAACGGCACTTCACAGAGAAAAAAAATTAAAGAACCTTAGTTAGCAAGCTCACATACCCCACGCCCCTGCATATAAAAAATCCGGTATCAATGAAGTTAAAAAGTACCCTATAAGTAATATCATACAAAAAAATGACAAAGTTCATCAATGTGTAATTTTGTCAAAAATGATCAAAAATCAAAATCCAATGCACAACCATTCTGCACAAGATAATTGAAGGGGTTTCAGAGGAGTTGCGGTGACAAGATGATACTTTGGTGTTCTAGCTGAAAAGAGTTCAAGTCCAATAGCTCTTATCAATAAGGCAGTATTGTATGCACATCTACACATCATGGCCAACAATCCTACCAAATATGAAAGCAATCATACCTGCCAACCTCCAAATGTACTGTTATGGGTCATGACCCAACATTGTGCATTCAGATGTTGGGTCATAGCGCGTAACGGCATATATTCAAAGTTACAGTTAAAAAAAGGCCAAACATATGCACTGCAATCAGATTTTGTCATTTGATGCTATTGCTCATCAATAACTGAAACTTGTGTTGTATAGCCATGTTCAAGGTTGTATTGCACCATACCGAACAGTAAATTTATAATCTCATTCTATTATGACACTCCGAAAAGTCCTTGTGTGAAATTATCTCCCTGCTAAACATGCTAATGAGGTGGACGTCTACTTCATCAGCCATATTTTAGAAACACGCCGTCTGTTGATGGTGCTTAGGGACCGACCATTTAACCTGAAGGGGGGGGTATGGTTTTTTTTCTGGACAGAAAATCTTTTTCGCGCTTCGCGCGAAACAAATTATTTATTTTTTGCACGCGTATCAACAAAATATTTTTTTTCAAAATTAACATTATTTTTTTGGGCAGAAAGCCTCATTCAGAATTTTTTTTTTCATCATTTTGGCAGCCAAAATATTTTTTTCACATAAAATCAGATCCAAAATATTTTTTTAGAAAAAAACCATAGCCCCCCCCCCCTTCAAGTTAAATGGTCGGTCCCTTAGTAACGGTTTGATATTAAGCTTGTTCGGGTATATAAATCACAAAGGAACGATGCATTTAGTAAAACAAAAACATTTACGAAATAAAAGTTAACAATTTGTCTGCTATTGCACGTTCTTAAATTAACCTGGCGACAATAACATATAATTAAAAGGCAAAAAATTACCGGGGGCGGACACAATTTCTGTATTAAAAGATAGCCAAAGGATTAATCTTGAAGGGGAAATATGAAATAATTGATTTCAAAGATGTATATTTCAAAGATCCAAAATGATATCCCGTAACCAAGGTATAAGTGAGGGTGGTATTTTCCATTGTGTTCATTATTTGGCGGTAAATGTTATTTATAAACACTGCCAAGGCACTCACAGGGATCAAAGTACCCCATTATGTTAAAATTATACGAAATGAATGGGAAGGTTTCGAGATTTGTGTATCTAAATATTTTTTTGGAACGGTAGTCGAATGTTTACTGTTCCATTTAATCCATTAAAACAAACTATAGACAAAAAATCAAATTACGATTACCTGAATGGGCTTCTGACTTTGAGTTGTAATCATGACGTATATAGGTAAATTCGAACAGAGCCAATATTGTAGCAGAATCCATTTACATTTACATTATTTCTGAACCTTAATGAAATACACGACTTAAAAAATCATTAAACTTTCTAACTAGAAACAAGTTTTTGGAACTACGGAAAACAATCTAAGAACACTTTTTTGTTTCGTTTAATGAAGAGTTCCATTTCTTTTGTTTAAAACAAATTACCGATCGGCCTGATGAAATTTCATTCAGATATATATGTTGCAAAGGCAGTGTGTAATTTCATTAGAAATTGATTAAACAGCTATAATCATTTAGATTTAACTTCATCAAAATAAAATCTGTGGGGAAAATATCCAAAATACTATTTCAGACAAAAACTTAAATGTTTTTAAGATATTTCAATAATTTGGGGTATTCATTAGTGTCAAAATCAAAATCTTAGGGCCATTTTATAAAAATGGAAAATTATTCAAGGGAGGTAATTAGCGATATTTATAAACATTTTCGTATCATAAAAGATTGTGTAGATTCTTTGTAATCATTGCCAGTGCTTACTGAGTACTATATAAACAACACCTGTCCTAATTATTGCCCTAATCACACAGTTTAATTTAATTGTTTACCTGTTAGAATACTACTTGAGTTGATTGACACAAATCAATAAACGGACATGTATTATGCACGACAATTTCACCTGATCAATTTTGCGGGTAAAAACAGTGACCCAGGGCAGGTCATGCTTACCGGCGGGTGAAGGGACGTTTTTGCGGGTGTGACCTAGCAAATGCGGGTCAGACGGCTCACTTGGCAGGTATGAAGCAATCCATTAAGCGGTTTCAGATGGGTTGCAGTTAAAAGATGATACTTTGGTGTTTTAGCTGAAAGTAGTCCAAGTCCATTACTAGTAACTCCCGTAAAAATAATCCGATCAATAAGGCAGTATAGTATGCACATCTACACATCATGACCAACAATCCTACCAAATATGAAAGCAATCCATAAAGCAATTTCAGAGGAGTTGCAGTGACAAGATGATACTTGCTGTTTTAGCTGAAAATAGTCTAAGTCAAATAACTCCAATAAAAATAATTCGATCAATAAGGCAGTAAAGTATGCACATCTACACATCATGACCAACAATCCTACCAAATATGAAAGCAATCCATTGAGCATTTTCAGAGGAGTTGTAGTGACAAGATGATACTTTATAACTGAAAATAGTCTAAGTCCCATAACTCCCACAAAAATTATCCAATCAATATGGCGGTATTGTATGCACATTTACACATCATGACCAACAATCCTACCAAATATGAAAGCAATCCGTCAAGCGGTTACAGAGGAGTTGCAGTGACAAGAACAGGACTGACGGACGGACGGACGGGTCAAAAACATTATACCCTCCGCAACTTCGTTGCGTGGGGTATAATTAATTGCGGAACATTCATTTCAAACGCCAACCAACCTGGTCTGGATGATGAAGGCTTGTCAGCGGTCCTACATGGTCCGGATGAACGGGTGTCCCCCACGAACAAGGTTCAGAATCATGAAGAGGTATCATCCGCCCATTCTAGTCCTGAAGAATGTGCTGATGTTACCAGCCCAACAAGGACTCTTCCAACATATAGTGAAGACAGGTTCAATAAAAATTGGAAGATACAGGATCATATAGAAAAAAATCAACAGTGGGCTGCGACAATTCCAAAAGGGTCAAACAGTGATAACCGCTTTAACCTTTGATCAGGAAAGTTTGGGATGTTTTTGTCTTGATTTTACAATATGCAATTTAAAAAACAAAACCATTATTTTTTTTATTCAAAGTCATTTAAATGTGAAATCCTGTGATCTTTGTTGCAGGACTTCACGTATTGTCGATACTTAGAATAGCTCCGGAACCGTAGTTCTTATGGGCCTTGTGTTGATTTGTCGATATTTGCGGACCGCAACATCAGAAAAATATAAAAGGACCTATACTTACAACCAAATCTTAATATGGAGCAGAATTCGTTCGTAAATGCAGTGTATTAATGCCAATTCTGTCGTAATGCTTGATCAAATGTTCACGTTGACCTGTGTTACTTCACACTTTATAGTAAGAGTTCAACCATGTTAAGACATGTATAAGTTTATTTTTGAATGTTCTCTCCTGGACTCAAATGACTTACAAAAATACAGCATAACAACTTACAACAGTAAAATCGAACATCATGTAAAGCAGTAAAGTTAACTCCATTTCACTGCATACCTCTTAATAGCATATTTCTCTTAACTCTGCTGGACAAAACCATTTAATATATGCTTCTATATTATTTATTCCTTTTAATTGCATATTGAATACTTAAAAAAAATCCTGTTAATTGAATAGTTTTATTTTCAAATCAAGACATGTTTTGTGAAATTTAACATAAAAAGTTTAACATAAAAAGTATAAATTTTTTAGTAAATTTTCTGAAAAAAAAACTAATTAAAATGAGATATCTAATTATGAAATGTCAAATCAATTAATAATTTTGTAAAAAAAAAAGACTGTAATCTAAGTGTTTGTTTAATGATTAACTCATCAGTTGACACTTTTCAAGTTAATTGACATGTTTCTACAGCAAGATTGAAAACTCCTCTTAATAGAATATTCCTGTTAATTGCATAATTTTTCCTGACAAATAATGTATGAAATTAACAGGAATCCACCATATGGGGCAACAGCAAAAATTAAAAGATAGAAATAAAAGTAAAATAGAAAAGATGAACGATAAAAAGGTAATATTTGCACCATAGAGGCAGAAGAATTCGGTCTACGGTCTACGAGGCCCAATACGACTCCGAGGACATAATAGAGGATCAATGTGAAAAATAATATTCTACGACGCCTTTATTAAATAGTTATGTAAAACTATATACAATCGATAATGGATTCAATGCGAAGGACTTGTCAGTCAATTTTTATGTTTACTTAACTTAAGTCTGAAGTTTATTTTTCAACATTTCTGCCTTGGGAAACAGTCTCCAACATTTGTAAATTTGACTTGTGTCTGTGTTTTCCATATATGACGACATGGATAAACAAAGCTACGGAACCGTAGCTCTATAGGGTCTTTTATTTTTTTTCTCTAATTTGGCGGACCATAGAAATATAAAAAATCAGCATAAAGACCATAAGAGCTAGGATAAACATTGAGATGTCCGTCAGCCACACCATTGACTCAAATTCAATTCAGCGAGGGGTGGTCTTCTGATGTGTTGAAATCTGATTGTTGACATGTTTTAATACTAAGATGTTTCATATTAAAAATCAATGAACTACGGTATCAAATTAATGAAGGAAAGATAACAGGAAACACAAAGGCCGAACATTACAATCACATGCCATAGAAAAAAAATGACAAAAGACAAACATAGATAACGATAGGAACTCGGGTTAGCCGGACTTGGTACCGGCACTGGCAACAGCCAGCGGTAGGGTTGAACCGGTTTATGGGTACCCAAACCTCCCCTTTCTCTATCCCGTAATTTAGAAACATGGCTCGAGGAGTGCTCGCCGCTAAACTACTCGCTAGCTCAAGGAGCCTAGTCTGCTGGTAAAACACTGTCGCACTACGGAATAATAATCAAATTCAAAACTTCCCGAAGGGTTTGGAAAAGAATCATCATGGATTTCAGTAGACATCGGCAGTATCAGTGAGAGGCCAGTATAATTGTAAAATCTTCAGGTCATTGGATCCCAAAGCCAATTTAACGGAATCGTGAAGAATATCCGGTCAGTATCCCCTATTACGTGAGAATGTAAGTTACGTCCCAGTTTTTCTGGATTTTTTTGTCATTTTTTGACATTTTTAACAACATTTCAGTAAAAAAGAGGGTGAGAAATGCCTTTAGTAATAAGCTGTTTCCGAGTCGCATTATATTTAGATACCAAATGTTCATATCTTCTTTTAAACTTCTTAAATGTGTTTATCAATCTATGAAATCTGTAACCTTGTTGGAATAGTTTGGATGTGATAGTAAGGTTACGTTCATTAAAGTCGTCAAGAGTAGATCAGACGCGTGCAAATCGTACAAGCTGAGATATATACACCCCGTATGATGGTGCTGCAGGAACGTCGCCATCAAGAAAAGGGAAATTAGTAATAGTGAAATCAAAATCATCCCTTTTATCATAAATTTTAGTTTTAATTTTTCCAGTGTCAACGATGATAGTTAGATCGAGAAATGGGCAGTATTTAGAATCATTGTTTGCATTATTAAGTTTCAGTTCTTGTGGGTAAATGAGGTCGACATAATCTAAAAACTGAGGATTGTCAATAGTAAGGATATCGTCGATATACCTGCTGTTATCGTTGAAAATTGAAATAAGTTGATCACTGTTTTGTATGGTTCCATCCTGTAGTTTTTTCATAAAGTTCTGTTCTTAACAGAACAGGAAAAGATCTGCAATAATGCACCCATGGGAATTCCAATGACCTGTTGATAGATGATGTTGCCGAAACGAACAAAAATGTTGTCTCGCAGAAGATTCAGTGCCTTAATCATGTCATAGCCTGTCCAGGAACAATGATTTTTGTAAGAGATGTTAGAGAAGAATCCTTGCTTTTTATTGCAACAAATGAATCGCAATAATCGGTCGTACCATTTCTCACATGGATTGATACATATAATAGTAGGCCTAGTTCATGATGTCAACGTACCTGTTGTCACCTGTTGTCACTCTTTATGGATTCTCCTGTTATGCAATATATAGCGTTTGAAGTTTTTACCTGTCCCATCTCGGGCGTCCGATTGTCGTATATAGTTTGCCGACAACGAATTGTTTGATTGCGATTGAAGACCCATTTAACAATATCATGACATTGCAGTTACAAAATTAATAAACAGATAATTCAATTTCATAAATTTTATTGGCGTCCACGGCTATGAAAATAAAATTTTATCTCGTTTTCAATGTTCCACGCCGCCATTTTGATTATTACTTACTACGCATGTGTCGTTTTACAGGTAAAAGTGAAGGTGGTATGTATGAAACAAGATCGATATATTCACCTAATAAACATAATAACTAAAATGAATTATGAAATTCAATCATATCTGTGAATAGCTTTCATGTTCAAACAAATTATAAACTCTGAAACGATTTTTCAATATTGTACAAAAGATCGATAATCCCGGATTTGTATCATGTGTTACCGATAACTATTCCAGTATTAATGTATCAACCCAAACTTCCCATTCAAAATATAGGTCAATAAAAAATACAAAATAAGCAAAAATATCTTTATTAACACTGTTTTAATAATATAAAAACAAAATAAAACATCAGATTAGTATCTTTAACCTTCGAATGGCACTTACAACAAAAAATAAAACTTTCATTCATACTTATCACTTACATTGACGTTTCTGATGCATACTAGTAAATTTTTTAAGCACACAAAAGTACCGGTATAGCGTTTGCATTGGATAATTTGGTCGTTTTTATTTTGGCGATTTTTTCTTGCACGCCAATATAGCCAAAATAACCATCACACCAAAAATTACCAGATATACGGTATCTTGGACAAGCACATGGAATATTGCAGTCAGAAAGAGGCCGTCAGGATCGAGATGCCAGAAGAAGGGACCGCCATAGTCTCTGCAATCACAAAAAGATGATGAGAGCTCCATTCGCGATTTACGCGGACTTTGAGTGCTTCACGGAGAAGCTCAGCACCTGCCAGCCAGATCCATCACACTCCTACACGAAGGCCTACCAGCTTCAGCGACCATCAGGCTTCTGCTATTACGTGAAGTACGCTCATGGAGNCTACAAAGATCGGGTCATCTATTGCGGTGAGGATGCAGCCAAGAAATTCGTGGAGTGTATGGAGAAGGAAGTGGAGGCCATCGGTAAGCTATACAAGGAGAATAAGCCCATGGTGATGACCGATGAGGACAAGGAGAGCTTTGAAGAAAGCATGCACTGCCACATTTGTGGGGACGAATTGGGATTGGATAAGGTTCGAGACCACGACCATCTTACTGGGAAATATCGAGGCGCAGCACACAACAGTGTAATCTAGACTTTCAGCTCCCAAAGCACGTCCCATCTTTTTTCACAACTTGAGTGGGTATGATTCCCACATCTTCGTCAAGGAGCTTGGATTCTCTGAGGGTAAGATCAACTGCATCCCCAATACTGATGAGAAATATATCAGCTTCTCCAAGAAGGT
>MJUU01061846.1:0-14253 GCA_002080025.1 Modiolus philippinarum | reverse complement strand
ATAAGGTTGAAACTTAATTTCAGTTGTTAATGGGGTAACTCTCTTCTATAAGTTCTTCTTCTCAAGGATAAGGAAACACTAACAATAGTTGTCGAATGTGTTTAAGGTTGATCATTGGAATATATCTTATTTTTACCTGGCCAAAACGTCTCCAGCTATGTCAAAATGCTAGCTCGCAAAATAATCAATAGAAAAAAAGAAATGAAACGGGGAATGTGTCAGAGACACAAAAGGGAGTAATAAACTCAAAGCCGCCATAAGATCTTCTATGAACGGTGAGGAAACCCCAACATCTTTTGTCAAAGTAATTCCTGTCAAAATACCTAATTAGATGTTACTTGTTTTCTTTTTTCTGTTTAAAATTTCTGTAATAAGACGCATAAAGGCAATAAGCATTAAATTTGAAAATGTCTGAAGTCCCCTTTAAGAATGTTATATTTCAGTAAACAATTACTTTGTTCAAAATCAGTTATTTTGCTCAAAGAACATTTACTCTTTAATTTTCCAAACATTGCGACAATTGCAAGCTATGGCGCATATCATGCCTCCAGGGCACCAGCTGCAGGTAATATGTCACTTGAGTTGAATTTCTTCAGAGTTATTTTTGTTGTTGCTGTGTCCATTTAAAATGTATTCTAATTGCCAAGGCAAGTCATTTAACTGAGAAAACGACATAGGTATGACTTTTTTCCGTTGTAATATAAACACCAAGTGATATGCTCCAAATTACATTATCCTAATGAAGGTGTAAAAGGGAAGGGGTGTGGAAGGTCACACCATCCGCACATTTGCTTTCAGCAGTTGTTTAAATTTTCATCGGCTTCTGCACTCTTTGATTACTTGTTAAGTAAGCTACACTTAACTTATAAACTTGTTTTTTGTTTCTGGTGTTGCCATTGTCCTTGGATTGTTCGCTTTTAGATTGACGGTTCGGTTCTCACTTACTTTGTAAAAATTCGACTTTTAGATAGGTAATTTTAGCACATCAAGATGCGAAATTAATAGGAACACTTATATCTACACAAAGAACTTTTCCGCAAATTGTGTTCCAGTAAGTATACTTTCCTGCAGGGAGTCTTTAGATACATTTGTTACTGTGATGTTTATGTGCTAATGCTTTTTACCAATCTCCTCAATCTTTTATTTCTATATTATAAAACCTATAACTATTATTAAATTTTCCCGAAAGAAGAAAATAATTTCAATTTTATATTTCATGGCTACAAAAATGACACCATTATTGTCTTTAGTTCTGTTTATTGAAACTGATATCAAATATTTATGATATTAAGTATAATGTACATTTTAAATGAGAAATTAATTGCTTCAAAATGTGTTAATTTTTTTCATTTAATGTGAATTTCCCTTTGCGTTTAAAATATATTCCATAGGGAGAATAATGATACATGAATATGTAAGACAAAAAACAAAACAAATTAAGAAGAATGAACAAGAACGCCACAAAACTTAACAACTAAGAGTGTGAACCCCTACAAATACTTGAAGTAATATATGGACCTCCAAATGTTTTGCTTTAATCTGCATTGAAGAGACATAAGTTGTCGAAATGCGCATATGCAGAAAATTAACAGTATCTTCGGTATTTTGTTGTTTATTACATCATTAGGTGACCCGGAAGGGTAAGCATGATGTTCCACACATGGCACCTATTACACACGTCACACATTATTTGATTAGATTTTTTTATTTGATAAAGGAGTGTTCGAGTCAATTAAGATTGTGGTAAGATCGCTAAAAAGGCGACAAAGACAAGAATGACAGTTGTTATCTGACCTTTCATGATATTGACCGATTGGGCGTGTTTAAAAATTTTCAAATAAGCCAACTTTATAGTGTATGGTGCTGTATATTCACGGTACGCGGGGTTTTATATTCGCGGATTTTTATTTTACGTCATAATTTTCGGTTATATTCAGGCTGACAGTGAAATATTCGCGGGTATTAATTTTCGCGCTTGTCGTGTAAAACATGAATAGCGCGAAAATTAATACCCCGCGAAATCATCATGCAACAGTATGACAGCGGTCGTTGTTGAAGAACTATTTTGTTCGTTTGGTCTTTTCCAAATCGTTCTCTTAAGTTTGAATAACATTTGCCCCTTTTTCAATTCTTGTTTCATTGTAAAAATTGTCATACATACACTGGTAATTCTGCATGATTCTGTTAAATTGGCTTTGGGTCCGATGACGTGAAGACTTAAGTATACTGGCCAATGCTGATGTCTACTGAAAAACATGATGATTCTTTACCAAAACCATTTGGGAAGTTTTGAGTTCTATTTTCTCTATTGATTGCGAAAGTGTTTTACCAGCATACTAGGCTCCTTGTGCTAGCTGGTAGCTTAGCGACGAGCACTTCTTGTCCCAACTTTCAAAATTACGTATAAACTTTTTCTTTCCTTTTCAATATAGTGGTCATGAAGCTAGTGGTCTACCTGCATCGGGATATTTTTGTATATTTTTCATACTATAGGGAAACGGAATATATAAAGGGGAGGTTTGGGATCCATAAACTGGTTTAACCCTATCGATAGCTGTTCCTAGTGCCGGTACCAAGTCCGGCTTTCCTTAATTCCTATTGTGGTTTACCAATTTATTTTGTCTTTTTATTTGTATTTTTCTGTGTAGTTCCAGGTGTATTGTGACATTTAATTGTGATTGAGGGTGTTCTCCTTTAATCTTTGTTATTGAAATATATAACTATCTATTTAATTCTCATTTCCTCTTTAGAGGAAATCTCTATCTAAGTACATAGATATGAAATGTCAGTGTCACAAATGAAAATTGACGTTTGCAGCTAGTTTTACGTCTTCCCGGATTTGACATAACCGATTCTGACTTTACCCTGGCAGTGTGACGGGTGCTGTATACAGAGCAGGACATGCTTGCCCTTACGGAGAACCTGATGTCACTGCATTTGAGAGTTCACACTGTTCGTGCTTTAGTTTTTATTGTTGTATTTGTAGTGTTTGCCTTTTGTGGTTGTGTAGCGTCTTTTTTCTTCAGTTTTATGGTGTTCTTTCTTTTGCCTTGTGTCTGGACTTTTGATTTCCGTAATCTTGTTCTTTGTTCCTTCGGTATTTCTACTGCCGTTGTTGTGTAAAGACACGGATCATCATCATTTCTATATATAAACTGTTAGACCTTAAGGGGATACGATACAGTAAAGATCCCGAACTGATTTTTTCGTGAAATTTTGAAATAAAGTCAATTTGAACATGCTCTTTCCAAATCTGCAAAGAAAAGTATACCTTCATGCTTTCGTTTTCGAGATAATTGCAATTCAAAATCGCCCATTTTCCAAAATGTTACGTAAAAAATGGATTTTTTCAATAATTTTTAAAATGTCATAACTTTAAAACTAATAAAGCTAATTGCTTCGGGTTTTTTGCTACAGTTTCGTTAGATAATTCTGTAGAAGTTAAGTAAAAATTTTAATACAAAATTTCATTATTTGTGGTTCGAAATTGAAATCTATGTAAATATTTATTGAATAAACCTCCGTTTCTAGTAGGTAAAATTTCACATAGAAAAAAAATTGTGAACTGATTTTTTCTTCAAAATTCGCAGAGATCTCCGTGAAACATCACTGTTTCGAAATTTGCTTTGAAAAATGGGGGTCCATGTGCTTATTTTAAAGCTACAGGGAGAAAACTGTCATTTTTTTTATCGCTACAAATGAACATTGCCGGTTTTGGCGCGAAATGACGTTACGAATATTTCGCTCGGAAACTTGAACGTCGTCAATCTGTGTTTTCCCGCGTGTAAGGGTTGCGAAAAATGGAACAGAGTTGAATACCATTAAACAGTTAAACAGGAAATAAAAGACACCAAACACAACAGAGAATTTATCTTGTGATTAATGATTACTTCCGTCTAAAAACATTCACAAAGATCGGTCAAAACACATTCTAAAAAAATGAAATTGACCGAATCCCGTTCCTGAATGTACGTATAGGTTATAGAAATTCCACGGGAAGCTTATTCAATAAAAGCAAAAAATAAGTCACTGGAAAAGTCACGAGATTTTAATGACTCTTGAAATTTCTTAGTATTTTTATGGACTTGTATTCCAGTAGTGATGTTAAATAATAATTACAGCAAACTTGATAAATTTCTACTGTGCGGTTGTTTACGTGTAACAAGTGTAAATATTTTTTTAACGAAATCAAATTGTTGTTGGAAAAAATTTATTCTATTGCAAACGATGCCGATAGGTAGTCTTTGCTATCAGGCTTCAATTTGACAAGTATGTCGGATCTGGAGCTACCAATTCCCCAATTGTGTTATGAGCCGATTCACAACCACGTTGATTTTATCATAGATTTATTGTACATGTTTCTGTCGGCAATTCGCGTAGTCTGGTATTTATGACGTCGTGCTCTATTTCGTGAGTCTATCGTGACGTCGCAAAAACAACGGCGACGTTATTATCTGTCCTTGGTACTGTATCGTATCCCCTTAAGACCAATCTGTTGCCCGAGGCCGTGAAACCATTACTGTTTTTTATACTTCAAACTAATTAACCATTACATTACATGTACTAGCTTATAATATTTCATATATAAGTCTTGCATATTGCTTTTGAATTTTTATGCTTGTGTATGACTAAATTGTATCCAGATGCCTGTATACTGAACATGTTGACTGATGCAACCTGTAGTAGATTTACAAAGTAACCTGAAGTATACGGTGAATGGATATTCAGCATTGCAACCTTAAGTATACGTTTAAACGTTTTTTTTCTGTTTTTTTTTTACATTTACTGCTACAACTTCTGTTTGTGCTGTATGAAATTAACATTTTAGATACATTGTGAAATGAAATACCTCCGTTCTAAACAATGATTGGCTTGTAATTTTATATGCTGCCAGGCATTTTAAAAAAAAAAACAAACCAGTCAATTGAGGAAAGAAATGTGGACGTCACAATCTTTATTTGTAAACAGACGATAGTGACGAAATAATCACCACGTGATGTCGTTAACCAATTTAATATATATTTATTTAATTAATGTGGTTGAACGAGCAACAGTTCAAAAGTAGGCAACAACTCTAAGAGATAAACACCAGAACGGTTCTGGATACATCAACCCTCATGGAATAAATGAACGTGATTCGAAAAAACCTTGGACAATAAAAATCGTTCTCGTGTCTGTCTTCCTTTGTCGGTTCATGATTGATTGACCTCAATAAAAGCGTTTTTCAATTGCTTGGTTCAATTATGAATTTTGAGAGATATTGTGTAATGTACATTTACTCAATATCCTTTCTTTGTTAATATAGAACTACTTTGTTGTCGTCTAAAGTCAAATCAGCTGTCTCACTTCTTTGCATGCTTGTCTTGCGTGACACTTTAACGTTATATGTCAATGTTTTCCCGTTTATTGATGAACTTTAGTATAGACTTTTTCTGATCACTTTCAATCAAACATGATATGCATTTAAACGTAAAAAGAACAATTTTTCAATTGTAGAAAATCTGATACCGATGTTTTCATTCCATTAATTAACGTAAAGTTCTGTGTAACATTGGCGTCTGATATAAAACTAAGGATATTATCACGTGACTTTCTTTAGCATATCAATAGTTTTCTTATTATACTTAGCAGACGCTATTGCCCTATGGCGCCATTTATAATAAATTTCAGGGACTATTTCACACATCACATATTTGTTTCTTGAAATAAGTTGCAAATACTTAAAATTTTGTGCTATTTGAACCCTCCATATAGATAATTCAATTGGCCCCTATTATATTAACATATAAAGTAAGATCTTGTACATTCAATGGTAACCCCCCCTAAAAAAGAAAAAAATGAGCTATACAGTTAATACAGTTCTGTATATTCTCACTGGTATAAAAACCTTAACGTTCCATATCAAACAACGGCAGTAGAATACTGAAAGAACAAGGGAAGCGAAGACTACAAAAATCGAAATCCAAAGACATGGCAAAAACGGCAACAGAAAAAACAAAGACAAAACAAGGACGTGAGACAGCTACAATGCACGGAAATAAAAAGACGACATTAAAAACTAAGGCACTCATAGTGTGAACTCCCATGAAAACCGGGAGTGACATCAGGTGCTCCGAAAGGGTAAGCATGTCCTGCTACACTAGTGGCACCCGTCATACTATCAGTGAGTCAATCCAGGGTTGAGTCAAACCGGTTATGTCAAATCCGCGAAGACGTGAAATCTAGCTGAAAATGTCCGTTTCCATTTGGGACACAGACACGTCATATTTGTCAATAATATCATGGGGACGGCCATAAAATTTCTAAAGGGATGAAATCAACAAAGAATGAACAAATCCCCGACTAAGCAACTTTTGTGACAGTGTTTTTGCTCTATTAAAAAAATCGCTGTAGAAACTACATGCGCGAAAGTAACGAATCAACTGTGAAATGTACACTCCATAGGCTGGAGAGGTAGGTATATTGCTGTTCAGAAAGGGAAAATTCACAATTCGAAAGTTAAATCGTCACGTTTGTCATATAGCTTAGATTTCAAACGCCCATCTTCATCAATGTATATAAACAGATCTAAGTACGAAGCTGAAGTAGGTGTGTCAGTAGTCTCTTTAATTTCAAGCTCATTGGGATAGATCTGGTGTAAATTTTCTTGAATTTTGGATTATTAAGAGAAAGTAAATCGTCTATGTAGCGGAAGTTGAAATTAAAGGACTTGGCTAAATGTTTTTGTTTTTTCAGTGTTAGCCCTTGTAAGAACTTTGCCTCATACGAGAAAAGAAAGAGATCAGCTAAAAGCGGCGCGCAGTTAGTTCCCACGGGAATCCCGATTGTCTGTTGAAAAACACGACCTCCAAAATCAAATAATTGAACTCAAAATTATTAAGAATGGACCAGGTATCATCTTTATATACGTTGACCAACATTGATGGCAAGGACGACTCAATAGAAGATATTGAAATAGTAAGTCATTCAAGATGGTCGGTATTTTTTATAACTGTAAAGACTTTACCTGCTTCTAAAATACAGAAAGACTAGGACATACCCTACATTTTTACGTAAAAGGGGAAATGTTTAGGATTTTCTGTGTGAATTCGTTAAATTGGAGATTTTTGCACGTATAGTATATCCTCACTGATGCTGAAGATTTCGAATGATATTCGTTATAATTCTTCCATATTCTCTTCGGGAAGTTCTGTTTTCGATTTTTCTTTCGAGAGAGACATGATGTAGTTGCTGATCAGTCTATCTGCATGTTAGTATGTTCATAATTCTATTGGACAACGGGATACAAAAGGGGACATTTGGGTGCAAAAAAAGTTCCACTACTCTGTTAGCTTTTGCTACTGCAGGTGCCCAATCAGGCTGCCCCGAGTATATATTGTTGTTAACGTTTGTATTTTGTCCCTGTTTGCTGATTTCCCTGATGAATTGTTACCTATTATTGAAATTTTCAGTCATAATATCCGGGTTTTCTCATAAATTAATAAAAGGCTGATAAAATACATAAATTTAACATACACGTTATCTTCATATCGATATTTGAAATCTTGTGAAAGACAAAAGGGGTAAACTCAGGTATTGTGATACTCATTTTGTAAGCTGAATTGTTCTTTCTGTGAACTTATCTCAATGCTTAACGAAGTATATTTATAGATATGATATTTCAAAGATGTGTTTTAATATAAGATAATTAAAGACAAACCTACAAATCTTTGACTTAGCAGCTTTTGAGACGGTGCATGTGCTCTATTAAAATCACTGTTTATACTATATGCTCGATAGTAACGAATAACCAGTGAAATGGACACTCCAAAGGTATGTTGCTACTTAAAAGGGAAAGTTCACAATTGGGTAGTTAAATCAGCATGTTTCTCTTATAGCTGATTTCAAACGTTCAACGTCAGTATACAACAAAAGATCTAAGTACGAAGGAGGAGTACCTGTGGTCTCTTAAATTTCAAGCTCATTCTTATCTCGTAAAAACAGATTCAATAGTATTCAATATATATACTTACAACAACACATGGGATTCCGGGAATTAGAAATTAGAAAGAACAATTAATTCTTTAAACGCAAAATTTAGGTTTCACCGAATTTCATGTTTTATCTCCCTGTAGGGAATCTTTAGATTCATCTCCTAATGTATTGTATTTTATCTGTTAAGGCTAACACCAGTCTCATCCATCTTTTATTTTTCTATTACTATTATTAAATTTGCCCGAAGGATAACATTCTAAATAATTTCAAATTCATAGCTTTAAAGTGACGCTATTATTGTCTAAAGTTCCTTTTATTGAAACTATTATCAAATATTCATGGTATCAAATATAATGTATATTTTGAAATGAGAAATAAATCGCTTTAAATTGTATATTTTTTTTCAATTTATTTCAAATTTCTTTTACGTTCAAAACATATTCCATTAGGAAAATAATGATGCAACTTTAAAGAGTACATATGTACGTTTATTTGATTTCGTTCCTCTATTAGATAAAAGGTTTTGTGCCTCTCTTTATTGTAGTTTTATTTGCATCGGTCACCTACAAAATACCAGAAAGACAGTCGTTATCAGACCCATTGAGGAAAATTACAGTTTTTGATAAAAGGTTTTCTTCACAAATGTCGACCTGGTGATTATCCACTATTAGTCAACTATGTTAAGGGTAGGACCAGAACCTTATACATACTATTTCACGAAATGATATGGAGTAAATGAACATGAGACCATAACACATATTTCAACTCCTAATGGAAACTAATCCCTCATCAACAGCACTTTAACCCAAACATAGGAAATCCGTAATTTCTGTATCTTATCAATAATCTATAATTCAGCAATCGCATGTACATTGTACAACAAAATGCAAACTATTATAGAGAAAAATCTCTCACTTGGTCTCCATTTTTGTTCCTTACATGTAGAGAACTAAAAACAGAATAAGAATTGTGTTACGCCCACCGTGTCAAACAAATATAGAAAATATGCAAATTATATCTGTCTTTATATTTGTAAACGTAAAATGCTATGAATACTTAATTTATGCGTGATACTATGGCGAAATATGTACAAACATTTAATACAGTAGTATACTTATGATATTTTGATAATTTTCAATCAAACCGGAAATGCATGTTAAAGTGAAAGCAACCATTTATCACGTGTAGAAAACTGATACTGACGTCTTCAATGCAGTGATATTTCTATGGAGTTTTGTATCTGACGTCATTCTGTAGACTTTATCACGTGTTTTTTTCTGTATTTAATATTAATCTTCAGACAAGGGCAGTAGAATACCGAAGGAACAAAGGATTGTAATTTACAAAAATCACACTCCAAAGACATGACCAAAACGAGATCATAGAAAACAATTACGTTAGACACAGAAAACAATGACATTAGACAGATACATTTATTATTACATATTAAACTATAGACAACGGCAGTAAAATATCGAAGGAACAAAGAGGGGAATTTACAAAAATCGAAGCCCAAAATTAGGACATAGAAAACAATGACGTTAGACAGAAATAGATAGCCAAATAGTCAGACTTGTCTGACATGAAAAAAATTACCTTGCGTTTTATATATTTTAAGCAAAGTATTTGCATTATATTTCAACGATACAGCCGTCTTCGTCAGATGCAAAATAAAAATGTCACTAGATATAGAAAAAACAAAGTTGCGTCACAGATAACGCTAATCTTGATCTTGATACTTTACACAAATTTTTTACAGAAAAATTGCTGATGAATAAAAATGATAGAAACGTCAATATACAGTTACTCTTTTATATTAAGACCTTCCTATTTTGTATAACATAATTTTATAAATAGGGATTATCTTGTTTGTTTGCATGCTTGATTTTCTTTTGTACTGATTTCTATTCAATTGTCAATTTATTGACCAGAAGAATTAAAATGAAAAGCAACTGGTTTGTCTTTAAATCACTTTTCCGTATATCGGTGAAGTGATTCTGCATTCTTGTCTTGACCATAGTCTCTGTTTCTCCCACATACACAATGTATTTATTTTTTAGCAATAAATTCCGTATACGACAATGAATATTGTTATTAAAGTTAATACTCTTTGCGTTTTATAGATATTAACTATTTTATAATAATTCTAACCCCTTAAAAAACTGAGGCATCATTCCGTGTATTGCACTCGAAAGATGTCCTTGGTACTGAATTTGAATTTTGAACTTTTATTTCGGTATTTTTGGTAATGAGTACTTCTTTTTTGACTTTGAATTATGGCCTTCCATATTGTTAGATTTTAATGCTGCTGATCAGATATTACTCCTTGAAACACGTGTACAGCATAACAAATTTTTTCGTTATCGTGCAATTTAGGTATTTATTGTATTTTGAAATCATTGGACCGATGCCATTGCTGGTAAACCAGAGGTCCTCGAGGGTATTCACCAGCCCAATAGTCAGACTTGTCTGACATGAAAAATTACATTGAGTTTGATACAATGTAGACATTGACTGTTTTTATCATAATTCTAACCCCTTAAAACATTGAGGCTTCATTCCGGGTATGACACTCGGTAGATGTCCTTGGTACGGAATTTGGCCCTTTTTGGTATGTTTGGTAATGAGTACTTCTTTTTCGACAACTTTTGGATTATGGCCTTCCATATTGTTAGATTTTAATGCTGCTGATGAGAGGTTACTCCTTGAAACATGTGTACAGGATAACTAAATTTTCCGTAAATCATGTAATTTAGGTATTTAGTGTATATAGAAATCACAACATTCAAAATCAAGGTACTCCGAAAGGGTAAGCACCCATCATACTGTAAGTGAGTCAGTATAGGAAAATGTCAAAATCGGTAGTCAAATCCGGGAAGACGTAAATCTACCTGAAATATCCATTTGCATTTGGCATACTGGCACGTGATATCTTTCAATGATGTTATGGTGACGGCCATAGTATTTCTTGAGGGATAAAATTTACATAGATTGATCAAACCCCTGACTAAGCAGCTTTTGGACAGTGTTTTGCACTGTTAAAAAATCACTGTACAAACTACGCGCTCGATAGTACAGAATCAATTGTGAAATGTACACTCCATAGGCTGGAGAGGCACTCCATAATGCTACAAAAAACATAGACATGTTTTTTGTAGCATTATTGAATGAAGTAACTGGTTCTTCTGTTTTTTTTTTGCTTCTTGGAATATTTTTATAACACTAAGCAACATACCTCATTGTCCTTCGGTGCATTTAATACAACAATAAACAAAATAGAATGCAGACTACAATTTCAGAACTATTCGTCAGACAGATAAACAATGAAAGGGTAGGGATAAAATGCAAATGAGCCAAAGTCTCTGCAATTACATGGTAGATCCAAGCATTTTTTTCTTTCTGATGACGAATATTTAAATATTTAGAATTAAACTTAATTTGAATTTTTCAAATGGTTCAATAAAACCTTAAGTACTATATTGCCAATGTTATGTTGTCAATCATTTTAGGCTTCTTTCATTAAATTTTGTAACAAAATTCACAAACTTGTTGTGACTTTGAAATATACATTTTCGCCTTTTCACGTTACCTAAGTACAGTCAACGGCCAAAGTCAGTTATTAATTTTAAGAATTACAGTTCATAATTGACGCCTATATTAGTTTACCCACATTAAAGTTAATTACGACCTCATAGAAAAAGATATCAAAATTTTAGTCATCCAGGTTGTAGATTTCAATGCCGTTAATTCAATGTGGAAAAGCAAGATATTGCCTTATTTCTACGACTTTCATCATAATTGTATGAAATTAAAACTCCTCATTATTTCTTTGATACAGAATTAATAAAAAAAATAACTCTGAAGTAAAACGAGGACTCAAACAAATTGATGTTCAGTTAATTACTACATAACCGATATTTACAGATAATATTGCAAAGTTACAAATGAATTCAGTCAATAAAAAAGTCAATGTCAAATCATCATTGTTCATGAAGTGCATAGTTCAAGTGGGATGTATTTTGCTGCTTATTTAGATGTATCGTTGAAAATGAGTTAGCATAAAGTAATTTTTGAACCTGTAATCTTTTTAAAATGCTGAAAAAAATAGGGCGAAGAGCATGGTGTAAAAAGCTCAATTCATTATTGTTTTGTTAATGAAGTTAAATAAGATTAAAAGATTCAGCAATTTAAATAGGATAAAGTGCATCTGAAGGATGAGTACCGACATTTGTGTACCAACCACCGAAAGATATGTTTTGATCTGTTTCGCCAATTCTCTGAAATCAGGAGCATAACAGGCTTAACACAATTTCGTTATATTCAGTCGTATCTCAGGACAATGGTTTTCAAGGACGATCAAGACCTTTTCAGTTTGTCTTCATTAAATCAAGATCTTGTTTGATCTTAACAAAGTTAACTCGTCGGACGCAATTTGCAACTGAATCTTATCTCATATTGAACTTCCTTAACACTTTTTTGATTTACTTTCAAAAACAACTTAAAATTTTACACTCTCCTCAACAAAGATTGCGTAAAGTCTATCAAGATCATGATAAGATCGAAATGGCTTAACAAGATAATAACATATCTGCTAGTGAACTTTTATGATAAATTCCCGATTGACGTTGTTTTTAGTTTAGATATCACTCGAAACTGTAATAATTTGGACATATATACAAAATATAAACTGTGTGACAAATCTAAAAGCTTTATTCTAATTGGTGTATAGTCAATAAAAAATTGATAACAGGAAACACCTACAATGGCTGAAAATTATAATTACATGCAACAATTTGCAAGGGAAGTACACAAGAAAAACACGTATAAGACAAAAGACAAACGTAGACAACGATAGGAACTCGGAACAACCGGACTTGTTACCGGCACTAGCAAAAGCCAGCGGTAGGGTTAAACCGGTGTATGGGTACCCAAACCTCCCCTTTATCTGTCCCGTTTCCCTGTAGTATAAAAACATACGAATAAAACCCAATACAGGTAGACTACTAACTCCATAACCACAATCGTGATAGGAGAGAAAAAGATAATACGTATTTTTGAAAGATGGGTCAAGGGGTGCTCGCCGCTAAACTGCCGGCTAGCTCAAGGAGCCTAGTCTGCTGGTAGAACACTGTCGCACTACGGAAGAAAAATCAAACTCAAAACTTCCCGAAGGTTTTGGTCAAGAATCATCATAAATTTCAGTAGACATCGGCAGTATCAATGAGAGGCCAAGATGTGTGCAAAATGTCTCAAAGCTAATTTAACGGATGCAAGCAGAATATCTTGCCGAAATCCCCTATTACGTAAAGAATGTAAGTTACGTCCCAGCTTTTCTGGATTTTTAATCAATTTCTGTCATTTTTTAAAAACATTTCCGTAAAATTGAGGACTAGAAATGCCCATAGTAATAAGCTGTTTACGAGTAACGCCATATTTAGATATAACATGTTCATATCTATTACAAAACTTCTTAAATGTATTCAACAACTTATGCAATCTGTAACCCTGTTGTAAAAGTTTGGCTGTGATAGTACGGTTACGTTCATTGAAATCATCAAGAGTAGAACAAACCCGTGCGAATCGTTCCAGTTGAGAAATATTCACCCCGTAGGATGGAGCAAGGAGAATGTCGCCGTCAAGAAAAGGGATATTAGTAATAGTGAAATCAAAATCATCCCTTTTATCATATATTTTGGTTTTGATTTTAATAATAATAATAGTCAGATCCAGAAAAGGTATCAATTTTGAAATTACAAGTAAGATTTGATCGCTAGTTAAGGTAGATAAACACTGTTGCGCTGCGCAATTCAATCGCACATTGCGCATTAGAAAAATAAAGAGTCGGATACTCGGTAGGTTTGATTTTTCGGGACGGAACAGTAAATTGACGGCTTTTACTTTATGACGTCATAATTGAATGACAGATATGTAACGTCATATTATTTACTTTGCCGCGAATTAACTCCCCTTTGCCGTAAATAATATTTAAGAAACTTTGTAAAATATCTCCGTTGAAAGCATGGTGACATATACATTTTACTGTAACTTATAAATAACATCATAACCTGTCTGTTCACAAAAAATACATCAAATTCTCATGGATGCAAAGTCATTTCAATTAAGCTAAAAATTGGGTTTCCATATTTTCCCCGTGCATTCTATGTAAATTTAGGTGAAAAAATGGCTAAAAATGAGCAATATTTGATCTCAGTTCTAGATAAAGCAAGCATGTTGACCTAAACTTTTTATTACAGATTTCGGGTAAATAGGATTGGTTCT
>MJUU01061844.1:281826-314129 GCA_002080025.1 Modiolus philippinarum | reverse complement strand
CGAGTTATCTCGCCTAGGTCTCGGGTAAAATCAACAAACTAAAAAAAACGAGGGAAATCCCAAGAGTTATGTCCCTTGACGAACGCGTACGTGATAGAAGACACCCACAAATAAAAAAAATGATATTTCCAAAAGTTATGTCCCTTTGACGAACGCGGACCTGATAGAAGACACCTGACAACCAACAAAGTGCTTAACAACCATTTGAATGGCCACGATGAACGCGGACGTGATAGAAGACACCCCAAAAACGCGGGAACTCGCAAGAGTTATGTCCCTTGATGAACGCGGACGTGATAGAAGACACCCTAAGAAATACAATGATAACGATAACTTCCGAAAACATCCGAAATATCACGCCCCAGTCGTTCCGACTTGGGAACATACCCGACTTCCGGTTTATACCTGGGGCTACGCCCACTTCCGGTCGCGCATGTACATTGAAACAAGGTCACACAACACCCCTACGGGGTCTTGCATTCTTTCAACACGTCATTTCCTATCAATATGGCTACTTACAGTAGATACACACCCACTTCCGGTTCACAACTTGGGGCTACGCCCACTTCCGGTCGCGCATGTACACTGAAGTAAGGTCATACAACACCCCTCCGGGGTCTTGCACTCTTTCAACACGTCATTTCCGGTTAACATGGCCACTTACAGTAGATACACACCCACTTCCGGTCGCGCATGTGCGCTCCAATACTTTTCCATTACACCCCTGCGGGGTGACGTGTTGTTCCAACACGTCATTTCCGGTACAAATGGCCGACTAGGGCCTCAAATAGGGCCACTTCCGGTTAGGCATGCGCAGTAAAAACACTTCGTGTTCCGCTCACGTGACTTCCGCTTCCGGTCATGTGACTTCTGTCGAGTCACTTCCGCTCTACGTCACTTCCGGTGATCCACCACGATCCACCACGACAAATACTAACAAAACTGTGTTCATATATTACTGTCATGTAGATGCAAATACAAAAGCAAAACACAAATAAACTGAATATGACATATTTTGGAACGTTTACCATGCATAACAGGCAATTCCGTAAATGAGAGAGGAAAATAGAGTTCTCACATTTTGCACTATCACAATTCTAGATTTCTCTACGTCACCAGATACAGCCAATGTCGCAGGACAATATCTCTACGTCACCACACAATTGCCAATGTCGTATAGCAATCACTATTCCGAATTCTGTCTACGTCACCAGACAACTGCTAGTCTTGCAGAGTGTTATATTTACGTCACCAGACAATTGCTAATGTCGTAGACCAATCATTTTCCATATTCTCTCTACGTTACCTTACATTTGCTAGCGTAGCATGACAGTATCACCTCGTCACCAGACAATTGCCACTGTCTTGGGCAATCACTGATCTAGATTTTCACTACGTCCCCAGATAATTGCCACTGTCTTGGGCAATCACTGATCTAGATTTTCACTACGTCACCAGATAATTGCTACTGTCTTAAGCAATCACTGATCTCGATTTTTACTACGTCACCAGACAATTGCCACTGTCTTGGGCAATCACTGATCTAGATTTTCACTACGTCACTAGACAATTGCCACTGTTTTGGGCAATCACTGATCTAGATTTTCACATCACCAGACAATTGCCACTGTCTTAGGCAATCACTGATCTAGATTTTCACTACATCACCAGACAATTGCCACTGTCTTAGGCAATCACTGAATATCTAGATTTTCACTACGTCATCAGATAATTGCCACTGTCATGGGCAATCACTGATCTAGATTTTCACTACGTCACCAGACAATTGCCACTGCCATGGGCAATCACTGATCTAGATTTTCACTACGTCACCAGACAATTGCCACTGTCTTGGGCAATCACTGATCAAGATTTTCGCTACGTCACTAGACAATTGCCACTGTCTTAGGCAATCACTGATCTAGATTTTCACTACGTCACCAGACAATTGCCACTGTCATAGGCAATCACTGATCTAGATTTTCACTACGTCACTAGACAATTGCCACTGCCTTGGGCAATCACTGATCTAGATTTTCACTACGTCACCAGACAATCTAATTAAAATTAGATCCACAAATTGTTCTTTACAGTCACTGCATGGTAGATCTAACAACATTCCATTTTACTTTCAGTTTCATGACCTTTGACATCAACCAATCAGAATCCAGTCGTCATGATTTTGAAGACATTATACTTTATGATAAAAGCCGAGGATTTCGAATGAATTATTGAAACAGAAAGTAAAATGGGCTGTTGTAAGATCTTCTATGCAGTGACTTTAGGGAACAATTTGTAGATCTGATTTTAATAAGATTGGTCACTAGACAATCGCCATTGCCATTGGCAATCACTGATGTAGATTTTCACTACGTTACCAGACAAATGCCTCTGTCTTGGGCAATCACTGATCTAGATTTTCACTACGTCGTCAGACAACTGCCACTGTCTTGGGCAATCGCTGATCTATATACCTTCACCAGACAATTGCCAATGCCACAGGACATATTTTCTGTGTCAGCTGACAATTGCTAATCACTATTCCAGATTTTTCTACCTTACCAGTCAATTGCGTTACACATTTAATATTTCTGGTTGAAATATAGAATGTGTAATGTAAACATGATTGGGATATCTGAAAAGGATTAAAAAAATGGCATTGATAGTTAAATTATGTAACAATGTAAATAAAGGTCATTTTCAGACCGCATTTAGAATTACATTGTCATTTACTTTGATGTTCATTTTTTATAATTAACCTTTTACTATGTTATTTTGGATTGATGTTAGATGAGCCCTTGCAAAGATTTCTTAATTTTTGCAGTATAAGGGTTTATTGGTAATTATATTATACCACGCGTATTTTGCATTGATTATTTGCATATTAAGCCACGTTCTTGACTATATGACTACCATTTTTTCGTCCTCGGTATTCCAATCACTGTATGGTTTATCAAGTTCTTCCAGAAGTAAAACAACGAGGATAACAGATTGGTTCATTTATAACAAAATGAAGAGCAATCGGTTGAAGAGGAAAATCTCCACAGCTACAGCTAGCAAAAGGCCAAAAAGGGCAAAAACGTGTGTACAATAAACACCCGTTTGGTTGTTTCACATGAATCTATCACAAGATAAAATACACAGTAGCTCAATAAAAACATTTCTAGTGGAGAATTACAAAAAAAATACAAAAAAACATTAAACGTCTTTTTCTTGCAGCCCTCTTTCATGTACCCTTTTTTTTTCAACGTCTTGTACAATTGTACGTATGACCGACCCGTTCGTAATAGCATGAGGACGTTCTTCTCCATTAAAGTCAAGGAATACAACATGAAACAAACATTAAAACCAAAACAGAAAAGAATAATTAAGACCCAAGGATGCAACCATCACTCTAAACTCTGTACCAGTACGTTACATAACGTTGCAATACTCATGTGCACATCAATGTCACTCTTGCATTTATTTCCTTCATTCCTTCAGCAGAATTTTTTATGATGGTTTTTCGAGGTGTGTGTGTGTGTGTGTGAAAAGGGGGGGGGGGGTCTTACTCTTGTCAAACGTTCCGCCCAGGATTCTCATAACTGGATTTTCAACCCAAAAACTCGAAATCCCTGATTATCAAGATCTATCAAGAGCTTTGCTTTGTTGTATGCACATGCCATCGACAAATTAGTGCTGACTCAGTGCCGTTGGCTCTCATTTCTTCTGAGTTTAAACAAATCTGTAGTATAAACAACAAAATACCGAAGTTACTGTAAATTTAGATTCTGCATATGACCATTTCGACAGCTTATGTCTCATTAGTGAGATACGTCTAAACATTTGGAAGATCATACACTAAATGATGTTTAAAAACTGATAGAGAACAAATAACCAAATTTCTAAATGAGAAGCAAAAATCAGCTTAGGACAGAGCTTCGCATGAGATATACTCCTTAGCTTTCAACACAATTTACCAAGATTTAGATATTGCAAGTTCCTAATGAAATTAACATTCGGGTCAGCACCGAAGTACTGACTACTGGGCTAGTGAATACCCTCGGGGTCTAACAGTCCACCATCAGTGGCATCGACACCGCTGAAACAAATAACACAATACCTAAGTCACTGTAAATTTAGTTTTTGCATATGGCCATTTTGACAACTTATGTCTCTTAAATGTGTAAAGTGGTAGATAATGAAATACTTTATTGAAAACTAGTAAATAAACCATTCAATTCTGTGAATGCTCCACTGAGTCAACTGACAACAAAACTATCACATTTTTTGACAATAAAAAAACTGGAACTAATATTTCATCTAATGATATATATTATGTTATATATTAGTTATATTAGTCTAAGAATCTTGGACAAGAGGAATGCCCATCAATATGAATTATTGATTGTGACATTTAGTTATGGCATGTACTTGTTTTCCAAAAGTTACTCTAGTTCACGTTGTTGATCAAGCGTTTTTTAAGTGACATAAAATATTTTATAATAAAAATGCCTATATATACATGTACAACAGATACTTGGATTCCTTAAAAAATATCCCGGACGACGTTAACTCCCTAGATGGCGAGGTTGTTTATCCATATATATGGCGTTTGTATCGTGCGTCTTTTCAAAAAACTAATTGAACAGTGTTTTTTTAAGTTGAATGTACATAAAGAGAAAAAGAGGATGCTTACCTGTTTCCGCTTGTCGGCCGACAGAGCCTGAAAATAAGCTCGTCTGTCTAGAGGTTCCATAGTCAGTCACTTTAACCTGATAATATCATATATTTTAAATTTAAATTGGAATCATTGAACTGTGCAAGTAATCAAATAATATTTACTATTTAAAGGACACCTATTTAAACAAATATAATTACATATAGTAGGTAATACAATATGAACCATAGTATTTTTTCTACCGATTTAGAACATTAAACATAACAAACCCCCCTTTTTATTGTATACATTCTGCAGGATTTGTCCTAACTACATCGAATAAAATAAAGCGTTGACATTTCAATAACCTTCAACAGACCATCTTCCTTTGTCATGTTCATTATGTCAATCCATAGACTTTTTTTGGGTTCATCCGGTCATCAATTTGCGCTTTAAACTGGTGACAACTGTGTACTTTTTATCCCTACCCAAACTTTTCCATAGGTGTCTTCGGATCGAAGTACTGCATATCGATGTAAAATATGGATGACAGGAAACACCTACAATGCCTGAAAATTAAAATTTCATGCCACAATCTGCCATGGAACTATAACACATGAAGAACAAAATTAAGACAAAAGACAAACGTAGACAACGATAGGAACCCGGGACAGCTGGACTTGGTTCCGGCACTAGCATCGATCTCTTAATCTTTCAATCTTTTTTTTTCTTGGTTGTCAAATTCATTTAATTTTCCTTCACAATACATACAGTGTCTTCTTGTATCATAAAACATTTCAAAATTGAAATTCTAAATACAAAGAATACCAAAGTTGCATAAAAAATGTTGTACACGTGTTTCAATGAATAACCTCTCATCAGCAGCATTAGAATATAATATATGGAAAGCCATAATACTCATGTGATAAAAAAAGAAGTATTCATTTACAAAAATATCGAAATAGGAGGCCAAAACCAGTACCAAGGAAATCTACCGAATGCCATACACGGAATGAAGCCTCAGTATTTTCCAGCTGGTTAGAATTTTGATAAATACAGTTAATTTCTATAAAACGCAAAGTAAAATTTTCATGTCAGACAAGTCTGACAATCGGGCTGGTGAATAACCTCGGGGACCTCTGGTCCACCGGCGTAATGATTAAAAATAAAAAAAGTACCAAAGTTGCATAAAACAGTAAATTTCGTTATGCTGTACACGTGTTACAAGTGTTCTCACCAGCAGCTTTAGAATCAAATTATATGGAAAGCCATAATCCAAAATCCTAAATTCGTAATTAATCCATCTGTTCATATTCAGCAAATTAAAGGATATAACATAATATGGAAATTAGACACAATTGTAATCACCTGTAAAATCTTGTACCTGTTGTCCTTTATAATCGCTTTATAAACATTTTTTTTCTCCATAAAATAGATTTCATTGATCACGCTATGTTTATTGGTACAATGTGCATGCAATTATCATGTGTTTGTCCATATCACTGCATATTCTTAGTAACTTTACTGTAAACGTGTCAACCTTGGAATAAGAAACAAAACAAAACAACAACAAGAAAAGAAAAGCAAGAAATTTGTACATTTTAACCATATGTGTGCTAGGCCAATCGTGGTCGTAGTAGTGACGCAAATTACCCCATTCACACATTCCAACGTAATTATCTGCACTGGGTAATTAAATCCTTCACGAACTCTGTGAGACAAACTCAACCAAATTAGTTTAAACAGTTTTTTTGCAACCCAGTCCTAGAATTTAAAAATTTTATGTACGTCCATTCACCATCTTCCACAAATGACAGATAGACAGCAGCAAGTATCAAGCCCTTTTTTCAAGGTTTTAACACATTGACAGACTTGAGGTGCAGCCCCACTTGATACGCCTGTCCTCTTTCCTTGTCCTACAAGAATATGCATACTAGTATTGAATACATGTTGTTTACAAATGTAAAAATATTTCTTGATATATCAAATCTAAGTAGAATTAACAATTAATCAAAATATGCATAAATATTATCCTTTCTATCTATATAATAAAAGATATCAAATTACCTAAACATCCGGAAGCCTTGTACACGTGTGTAATTTTTCCGTTTTTTTTTTCTTTACGATTGAACAGGTCACACTTTGTTTAACATCAGCAATGTACAGGTACATTATCATGACACGAATAAAATAAAAAGTAAATATATAAATAAATCATTATCTTCCTCGAGTTAAACAGAGAAAACACACAACAAAGAATTTAAAAAAAAAGAAGAAAAATCTACTTGAAATACGATCAATAAGGAAATAAAAAGAAATTTAACATTAGTATTCTAAGTTGCATTATGTGTCAGCTATAATATTACAATTTTTAATGCACCAATGATTTTGGAGGCCGTTGTGACGTGACTTACATGTACATGTAGCTATGTCATAATCAACAGAAAATACGTGTCGGCCTAGACTATAATTAAAGATTACCCAGACAGCATGCTTACGGTGGGCCAACGTTGGCAATATATATGTTGTACCGTTGGTCAATGGTTGGCGTTGGCAAGCTTACGTTGGCCCAATGTTGGCCCAACTAAAATAATTAACATTAAACCAACGGTAAAAACACAACGTTGGCCCAACGCTGGGCCAATAAACATAACCGACATGACGCCAACGGTTCAAAACACAACGTTGGCCCAACGATGGCCCAACTAAAATAAATAACATTAAGCCAACGGTTGAAACACAATGCTGGCCAAACGATGGCCCAACTAAAATAAATAACATTAAGCCAACGGTTGAAACACAATGTTGGCCCAATGTTGGCCCGACTAAAATAATTACATTAAACCAACGTTAAAAATATAACGTTGGCCCTACGCTGGGCCAACAAACATAACCCTTATTATGCCAACGGTTAAAAACACAACGTTGGCCCATTGATGGCCCAGCTAAAGCAAATAACATTAAGCCAACGATTAAAATACAACGTTGGCCCAACGCTGGACCAACAAATGTAACCAACATAACGCCAACGATTGAAAACACTACGTTTGCCCAACGATGGCCGCACTAACATAAATAACTCAAAACCGACCATTAGGAAAACGCTGGACATCACAAAATTGGCCCGGCGACATTAAAAATGCAACGGTTAAACACCAGATATGCCTATTTCTGACCCACCATCGAAAACTGATATTAAGTCAACATTTAAAAAGAAAATGTTGGCCAAGCAACAATTAAAAATAATTTTACCAAAAGGTTGGTCCAACAACCATAATTTACACCAAACGGATTAGACGAAACTCAAAATTAACTAAAAAAATAATTGATATC
The DNA here is from genome assembly GCA_002080025.1 of Modiolus philippinarum. Classification (NCBI taxonomy): domain Eukaryota; kingdom Metazoa; phylum Mollusca; class Bivalvia; order Mytilida; family Modiolidae; genus Modiolus; species Modiolus philippinarum. Next base: position 306,157 of record MJUU01061844.1, on the reverse strand, counting down.
AAGTAAATGGTTGGAAACAGGACATCCGAAATAAATAGTATAATGAGAACAGACGAAAACACAACGTTGGCCAACAGATTAACTACATCAAATAGAACTCTTACTGCTGAGCGATAATTTACATCAAATCAACATAGCAAAAGCTGCATTTTCTCAAAACACGGGCCCAAATTTAAGATATATTAAATTAAATTAAAGTAATTTAGCCAACGTCAAATCAACAGTTGCCAAACACTAGTACTAACCCTTGAAAACGTTTACTAGTATTTAAAAGTATTACACAAAATATGTTATTATTTTATCATATGCGTATATATTTAATATAATTATTTACTTCATAATACCAGTGATCTATTAATTACAGCATTATAATACATGTATGTGTAAAGTGTAGAATATTATACAGTTACTGTCTTTTGTTGAGGTAAATGTGCAGTGTTATTGACTTTTGGGAAAACAGATATTCACCGAGCCGCATGGCGAGGTGAATATCTGTTTTCCCAAAAGTCAATAACACTGCACATTTACCGAAACTAAAGACAGTAACTGTTTTATTCTATTATCCGATAAATACATAATAGTTCTTTAGTTATCATGTATTATACCATACACCTAGAAATTTTCTATGGGTGACTTTGGACATTACATAAAATAAGTGAAATATATACTTTTGAAAAAAAATATTTTGTGGATAAGTAGAACAATAAATATATTTTAATTATAATCTTTACTCTCAGATATTCTCAGATTCTAGCTAACACTGAGTTTTCAACTTTTGACTTGCAGGAAATGTACATGTAAATCATATTGATAGAACTATACGTTATTTGTTTTCAAAGGAAATTTGAGATCCAAAATAATATGAAGTGAATGAACTCAGTACTTGAAAAGTATTTACTTGTAAATCGAAAAAAGGTTTGATATGTTCTGTGATACTAGTATGTGCCTTTTTCAAAGAACGATCAGTGTTATTTGCAACCTTTTAGTAATACTAGTATATAGTAACCAATAAGATTTTTGAATTATTCTGCTGTCGCTGTTCGTGTGTTTTGTGGGCATCTGGTGTCTTTGGTCTTCCGTCTTTTGGTGTTCTTGCTTTTGCCTTGTCTCTGGACTTTGATTTGTGTAATCTTGTGCTTTATTCCTTCGATATTCTACTGCCGTTGTTTAGTTGTTCTGACGAGGCTTTAAACAACAGATGTTCGTTAAAAGAGTCAGCTTCGTCATTTATCTTTTTCTGATTGTTCCACACTGGTGGGAGGATGTGGAGAAGGGAGAGATTGACATTTTTATGCAACCAGCGAACGTTCTTTAAAAACTTTATTCAAAAAAAGATATTTTCTCCGTAATAATGGATCTGTATAATGTGCGACGATTCTGCGATATGTGTTGTCGACATCCGAACCGTAGTGAGATTTTTTCCCAAAATATTATGTGAACGACTTAATCAGTGTTCCGCTGGCTTTTTAAGTATTTTAAGTGTCTTGCGTTTTCCATATTTGTACCATTTTCCGCTGATCAATACAAGCGAATCGTCTTTTCTTTAGATGTAGCCATTCTGTTTCTAGTGATGCCGATGACGTTGTCACGCGACACTGTTACATAGCAATATGATTGGACGATATAAAAACGGGATTTCCCTTTTTCTAAAAATATGTCGCACGTGACGTTTCCCGTGGCGAATATCCTTTTCATGGAGTGAATATCCTTTCTATCGAGTGAATATCCTTTTTTATTCATTTTAATGTCAATGCAATTTTTACCATTAGTATTTATATATTATAGAATAATCGTTTTGATTAACCGGGTCATTAGGAATCTGATATGTAGGTCAGGTCAGAACAACTAGCCAGAGGAATTCGCACTTTTCACATGTACTCTTTGTTTCTTAAGAACTGTGTGTACAGAGGAGAGAAGAAATGTGTAAGTTTGTTTATTATATCTTAAAGTCAAAATATGTCAATATTTTCCTCGGCTCGATGTGAATAAAGAATTTATAAAAAAAAATATAAATAATATTTGTGAATATTTGTTTGTAGTTTGATGTTATTTTGTATTGTGTATTGAACTACTATCCTCACTGGGATTATTTATCAATAAATATTTGAATTTTAATTTGTATGTGAATTTTTTTTATATCAATCTTTGTAAACTTAAAAAGGCACAGTTTGTTATTCTAGAAATTGTAATATTTGAGAAAAATACATATTTCTGTGTCTGTTATGATGTCTTATATTTTGAAAATAATTCAATATCTTATATCTTTTTTTCAGATTCTGTTGCAGTGTATGTACTTGGAAAATAAAATAAAGATGGTACTTGTATCAACATTTTGCCTTTGCCGTCGCGTTATCTCAACATTCTCCATCGGCCTTAGACAACTGTCAGCGCTTGAAATCGGCCAGATCAGTGTCGTCTCAAAAATATAGAGCCAAGGATATTGTATTGGTCCAACGTAGTGCCAACGTGTTGGGCCAACGTTGGCGCAATTTGCACTAAGAATGTTGGCCCAACGTAAGCATCTTACATCGAACCAACGATGGCAGTTTTCGTTGGGCCAACATTGGCCCTCTTTGCACTTCCAACATTGGACCAACGTAAGCATCCAACGTTGGGCCAACAAAGGCAATTTTTGTTGGGCCAACATTGGCCCTCTTTGCACTTCCAACATTGGACCAACGTAAGCATCCAACGTTGGGCCAACAAAGGCAATTTTTGTTGGGCCAACATTGGGCCATCACGTTGGGCCAATGTTGCCCCAACATGTTAGGCCAACGTTGGCCCTCTTTGCACTTAGAACGTTAACATCCTACGTTGGGCCAACGAAGTCAGGTTTGTTGGACCAACGTTGGGCCAACGTACAAATGCTGTCTGGGTATACAATTGCTGACTTTGTTACAAGTCGCTATAATCGTGATTTATCAACCCGATAAAATGAAATGATTCACCGAGCCGTAGGCGTGGTGAATATACATTTTTGAGGGTTGATAAATCACGATGGCGACTAATAACAAAGTCAGTAATTGATTTATTACATGAATGAACTTTGTTTTACTGTACACACTCTAAACATCTGAAGTACCACAATATTTATACTTGAAATATGTTGAATTTTCAAAATTACCTATATTTTATTTTCACAACAGTAAAATCAAAACTAAACGTGGAATTCAAATACTGGCTTTATTAAGAATTGACAGTTATGTTTTATTAAGCTATTAAAATAAAACGAACAGAACTCTCGTTTTCTATTTTTAGGCTAAAACGGTGCACTATCATATTCCGCATGACCGCTGATCACTCCGCATGATCGCTATTGGTCTATTTTTAGAATGTAAGTCTAGAAGCGGAAACATCACGATTTAACGTGACCTGAAAATGACCTACCTACCAAGTAGAAAAAAGGAAATATCTATTCATGTAACAAAAGTTATTATTATCAAAATTATTTAAGATGTGGAATTAGGATTCTCAATAAAAAATGTAGTATTATTGAATGCATTACCGGCCTTCTGAGCTCCAGGCCTAAAAAAGGGCTTTGGCTCATTATCGCGTTCGAAGTGTTCTGATTTTATACAAAGAAACATAGGCTGACGAAACTAGTCATCGACAGAACTAGGATTTACTAGAATTATCTTTTGTTTCTCAATTTTGTTATCTTGAATGACAGAAGACAGACTGTTTCCATTTCAAACACGTTTTCTGATTTCCAACAAGTAAAGTCAGGTGTACCTCAAGGGTCAGTTTAAGGACCTATATTATTTTTTTATTTATATCAATGACCTTCCTTTAAATAACCCAAATCATAACACTGATCTTTTTGCGGATGAAAGTACTATATCAGCGATTGGGAAAAACCAGCATTGTATAAGCCAGGCACTAAATACGGTACTTGAAGACATTTCGCAATTTTGCAATGAAAATAGAACGATTCTTAATGTGTCAAAGACAAAGTCTATGTGTATAGGATCAAAACAGAAACTTTATACCGTATCTGGTAACACTTTTAAAATATCTATCAATGGCCATCAGATTATAGAAAGTCATTGTGAAAAGGTGCTTGGTGTTTTCATTGATTCAACTTTTTCATGGACTGAACATATAAATTATATTACTAAACGGGTCAATTCATCTTTGGCATTACTCAGAAGAATAAAGAAATACTTGAATCACAAGACGAGAGTTCTTTTTTTATAATGCATATATTCTTCCCCATTTTGATTATTGTTGTTCAGTTTGGGGGAACTGTAGTAAATATCTGATTGAAAGCCTACTAAAATTACAAAAAAGAGCAGCAAGAATTATTTTAGATGAACACGATTTTACAAAACCATCCAGCGAACTCTTTGAGGAATGTGGCATCGTTCCAATAACAAAAAGAATACTTTACCACAAGGCATTATTGGTGTATAAATCTAAAAATAAATTAGCCCCAGAATACTTATCAAATCTACTTGTTTCTGCAAAAGGCAATGAATCATGCAATACCAGATTTTCATCATCAGACAAATTTCTTGTCCCAAAACCAAATAAGGAAATATATAAAGGAAGGTTCTCTTTTAGTGGACCAAAAGTATGAAACTCTCAACCGAATGCTATCAAAAACTCGAAAACTGTTCATGAATTCAAAAATGTTTATAAACTGTTTAATTTGTAATAGATTGTATTATTTTTGCTATTAAGCGAATGATTGTGCATATTACTTGTATATTGATATGTTATTGTTTTCTTTATATTTGCTGATATCTATATGTATATATATTTCTGTTGATTATAAAGAGAGCCTTATTGAAAAGTGGTTCAATCCAAATAAGTTACTCCCTCTGAATAAAGATATTTATTTATTTATTTAAGGTATAAACCGTTCGAGGGTGAAGTCGGCCTTCCTGTTATTCACTTCATACAAAGAGGGAAAAATCATTTAACAAGTATAGAAACAAGAGAAGGGGCAATCGGAAACGACAGCTAATCCCCTCGCCCGTTTATTGCATGTTTGTCTAGTAATATAAGCACTCAAGGAAGTTGTACTATTCAAGATCTGGTTTGTTACTTAAATCTGAGCCAGTCATGCAGGAAATGTTGTGACCTTATTTCAATCAGAGGCCTCGTACCTAAATCATATATGCATCTACTGATGAAAGATTAATCTTCTGCAAGTTGTAGTATCTAAAATCCAGATTGTAACAAAACTTTATCTTAAGTCACTCATGCATGAAATGTAGGTCAAAGTGACCTAATTTTTATCTGGAGCTTTGTAACTTTACAAGATGCATCTACATACAAAATATTCTTCTTCTACGAGTTGTAGTATCTAAAATCCAAGCTGTAACACAAACTTTAACCTAAGTCACTCATGCATGAAATGTAGGTCAAAGTGACTCAATTTTCATCTGGAGCTTCCTAACTTTACGAGACACCTCTACATACAAAATATTATTCCTCTACAAGTTGTAGTATCCCAGATCTGGACTCTTACAAAAACTTTAACCTAAGTCACTCATGTATGAAATGTAGGTCAAAGTGACCTAATGACTAATGTTTATCTGGAGCTTCCTAACTTTATAAGATGCATCTACATATAAAATATTATTCCTCTACAAGTTGTAATATCCCAGATCTGGACTCTTACAAAAAACTATTAACATAAGTCACTCATGCATGAAATGTAAGTCAAAGTGACCTAATTTTTATCTGGAGCTTCGTAACTTTACAAGACGCATCTACATACAAAATATTATTCCTCTAAAAGTTGTAGTATCCCAGATCTGGACTCTTACAAAAACTTTAACCTGAGTCACTCATGCATGAAATGTAGGTCAAATCCACCTATTCTATATATCAACCTCAAGTTCTCCTCAAGATGCATCCATGGACAAAACATTGTCGTAGATAGACACATGGTCTTAAGATCGAACGGACGAATGGAGGAACGGACGAACGGGTAAAACGCTATATCCCCTCTCCCCAACTTCGTTTGGCAAGGGGATAATAATAACAACTCATTGTTTTTTGCTTATAAAAGCCACCTTCGCTTCTCTATAAAACATGGTTGGCGCATGATGTATTCAATGATCATTGCTTTAAGTTAAAAGAAACATTGTCTGATAATTTCGCTTAATTTTATCTAGTTATAATACTTTCGAATACACACATTTTCACTGATTTTGAGAAATGTTAATTCCAGTTTTGATAGATTACCCGAAACTCTAAAAGACCATTAATTCTACCCGAAATCGTTCATCAACAAACATTATCTGCTTTAGATTGTATATGCCCAGTCAGATGTCCAAGTACAAGCATGGGTAAGTTTAAGGCAATTTACAAAATAATAAGGATATAAAAAACATGCTGGTGACTTCAAGATGAAGAACAACAATGAAAGCGTTGTTCCTTTGCTTGTTTTTACCATGTATTTGTAGAGACTTTGTCTCATGTGCATTTACTCCATATCCTTTTATTCACCATTAATTTATCTGAAACAAATAAAAGTCCATGATGCTAATGGATGAATTCCATTTGGTCTATAACTTTTGTCCAGAAATTGCATTGTAGGTATTTGTAATGCATTCTGCTCATATTTTTTTCTATTTGCAGACTATCATGAATGGTTAAACATTTCAGAGTTACAGCGCTTTGGTCGACATGAAAGTGAATCGTGTTAAAAAAGAATAGTATTAATGTGTACATGACCGCCTCGATGAGGTGAAGGCTCTGTCTGATTTTCTCATGGTCAGCTTTAAAGGAATCTATTTTCAAAGTATTTTGATTTCATCTAAAGAAACAACGCTGTCGTGGAGTTTGTTTCGCAAATTTTGTTATCTTAAGTTATTGACCATTTGAAGGTGTTGGTGGAGTCTGCAGTCCTGTTTTTGGCTTCATATATAGAGAGAATAGATTATTTAAAAAGAAGAAAAAATAATAACTGAATTTCGTATTGTCTGGTAATTGCCTATTTAGCTCCACCTCTGCTTTTCTATAAAACATAGATGATGCATGATATCATAGTCAACAAAAGAAACGATTCAAAGATAATTTTGTAAATATTTATTTTTTATTTAGCAATGTAAAATTTCTATTCCATTTGTTTATTACATTTTCAAATCAATTCTTACGTGGATACGATGAAAATTTAGAATGATAGTTTTACCTCGATGATCACTTTTACCGTTAATTGTTCTTAGATGTCAATAATTGCCACCAGAAAAAACATTTGCCATATTAAAAAGTGAAAAAAAATCTCAAATTTCGATGCCGCGTTCAATCGAAAATGAACGTAAAAATAACGTCGACAGGACGTCCATTTTGAATTCTGCATTCACAAATATAATTGTTATGTATAAACAACAACAAACTAGAGACAATGATACATCCACAGCAAACATGCTCATCAAGATGTTAAATCACGAGACAACAGGTCCCGTGTATAACAACAAGACCGCACACCATTAGTTTTACATTTGCGCAGCTTAGTTGAAAACCGAAAATAGACCAGAGGAATACTTGGGCGCCATAGCAACCGACTTCAACTTTGCCGGTTCGAAAATGTGAAAATTTAGTAAATGGGAGATGTTACCATACTCACTAATTACGCCTGCAAATTAAACAGAAATTTTGGATAATGACCTTGACCGCGTAAATTGTTCAAGAAATGTAAGAGACATTTTTGGGGCATAATGTTACTTCTTTCGTGCGAAAAATACTTTATTTCTACGGATTATGGTTTTCTGTCATAAAGTAAAATACTAATTTTGTTAAAATCCGTATATCGTTTCATTTGTTGACTACTATATATTCAATGAAAAAAGGTCAATCAGAGATTGAAATCCCCCCGCTCACCTTTTTGGACCAACACTGAAGTTTGGTTTTGAAAATGTATATAGAGGAATCATCAATAAAAATTTAATTTAGAATTAAAGTTTTTTGCAATCTGACTATTGAAAATGATCATCATTACTGTTAGGAATTGAAAAAGATATGGTTGCTAGGTAGAATTCCCAAAACTAAGAGGTCTTTAAGACTTTCAGGAAATTTACCAAAATAAGAATCAAAGATTTTTGCAGTCTTTCTATTGAAAACAATGATTCTTAATGTAAGGAGTTGAAAATGATATGGTTGCAATGTAGAATTCCAAAAAAATAACAGGTCTTTTAGAGTTTCAGGAAATTTACTAAAATTAGAATCAAAGTTTTTTGCAATTTGACTTTTGAAAATGATCATCATTACTGTTAGGAATGGAAAAATATATGGTTGCTAGGTAGAATTCCAAAAAATAGCAGGTCTTTTAGACTTTCAGGAAATTGACCAAAATAAGAATCAAAGTTTTTGCAATCTGACTATTGAAAATGATCATCATTACTGTTAGGAATTTAAAAAGATATGGTTGCTAGGTAGAATTCCCAAACTAAGAGGTCTTTAAGACTTTCAGGAAATTTACCAAAATTAGAATCAAAGATTTTTGCAGTCTTTCTATTGAAAACAATGATTCTTAATGTAAGGAATTGAAAAAGATATGGTTGCTAGGTAGAATTCCAAAAAATAACAGGTCTTTGAGAGTTTCAGAAAATTTACCAAAATAAGATTCAAAGTTTTTTGCAATTTGACTTTTGAAAATGTTCATCATTACTGTTAGGAATTGAAAAAGATATGGTTGCTAGGTAGAATTCCAAAAATAACAGGTCTTTAAGACTTTCAGGAAATTGACCAAAATAGGATCAAAGTTTTTTTTTTGCAATCTGACTATTGAAAACAATGATTCTTAATGTAAGGAATTGAAAAAGATATGGTTGCTAGGTAGAATTCCAAAAAGTAATGGGTCTTTGAGACTTTCAGGAAATTTACCAAAATAAGAATCATATTTTTGAATTTAAGTGTTCATACTAGCTGATGACATTAAAGAGTTGCTTAATTATATGATTTCATGTTAGAATTTCAAAAATTATTGGTCTTTGACATTTTCGGGAAATTTACCAAATTTGGCGCCGGAGCCAAAATTATAAATTCTTATTTTGGATTCCAAAAGCAATTCAAGTAATTCCCCATGAAAATGTAAACCACAAAAATTTTGGTCCCTTAAGGGCATGCCCCCAGGGGTCATACCAAATGTCCGCTATCATAAGAAAAATTAATAAACATAATGGAACTCATACAGAAAGTTTCAGCTTCCAAACATAAATACTTCAGAAGATTTCACATATTACTGGATAACTCGAAATACAATTTCGCCCATTTTTCCGCCCTGAGGGCGAATTTCAAAATTCCGAAACCTTCGCTACAGACAACTTTTATAGTGTTACTTATACCCTTAAAACCAGGTTTCCGCAACTTAAGGTGTAAGAGGAGTTCTAGCTGAATCGTTTTTTTTTTCGTTTTTTGGACCCTCTAGAGGCCATGTCCTGAGGGGTCATACGAAAATTCCGACGCCCTTCACATTATATACGAGTCGATTCCCGGGTTTCAACTTTCTAGCCCAAATAGCCTTGGAGATACGTACGTACATACGGACGAACTGCATTACATAATCCCCCCGCTTTCGCTAAGCGGGGGGATAATTACCTTAACTATCTTGTGCACATGTAGTTGCACAGCAGTGGGAAAAAACAAGAATTATGTATGATATGTATTTCCAAAATTGAACGTTTTCATTTATTTCGTATAGCTTGTGTTTTATTAATTTATGGACAGCTTTCTGATGTGAGTACTCAACATAACTGTTTAGCTACAAGTAGGTTCATAAGCCTTCTACATGCGTTGTACTTGGACATCTGACTCGACACAGGCAATGTTTGTTTTAACCTATACGTTTCTAGGTAGAAAAGGGAAAAGTAAAAATAGTTTTGAGAGTTTCAGTAATCTACAAAAATTGGAATCAAGTCTTTTTTTAATCAGTGAAAACGTGTATTTTAATGAATTCAAATTCGAAAAATATTATAACTAGATAAAATATCAAGACATATGTTTGAAAAATAAGGTTTAGACAAGTTACCAAAACCAAAAATATAAAAATACACAGGTAATGGAACTAAAAAGAAAAGACAAACAGTGAAAGCTTACAACATGAGAAATAAAGATTTTTTTATATATTTGTGAAAATTGCAATTTTGACCTCTTTGACACCTTATAGCTCAGAAACGGTAAGAGACACGCAAAATATGTTAGCATAGTACGGAAAATTTACAACTAGAGCAATCAAAAGAAAAAAAATCCCATCAAAATCCGATGAAAAATAAGAAAATAAAATTTTAAGTAATTTGCACATTCAGTGTCGGCCGCTCAAAAAATTTTTTTCGAAGATTTCTATGTTGGAGATTCAAGATAAAAACTTGAAAATTCAAGATAATAACTTGTAAATTCAGGGAAAAAAGTAGAAAATTCAAGATAAAAACTATATATATATTTATAATGAAGGGTGTACAGTTATAAATATAAACGTCTAAAGTAATACACTTCAACATCATATCAAAATTATTATAGAAAAAAATAGGCAATAAAAAACCTAAATTCATCAAATGACGAATATTTCGTTAGACCTACTAGCTTTGTCATTGTCCCTCACGATCTTATAATTGATCGTAAAAAATATTTACATACATCGAACGTCAAAGATTTTTTACCTAGACACAATATTACAATTTATACACAAAGATATTACGACAAAACATAAATTGAATGATAAGTTAAGAATATGGGTAGGGGTGGGAAATTAGCCCCGCTAGAAATTTTATGTACAAAAACCACTTCTTTAATAAATATATAAACAACTACTGTGAAAATGAATACTTAAATGAACGGAATGAAAAACAAATAACTACGATTTCTTGTTAATGCCATCCGGGTGTAATGCACATAACTCTCTGATCCAGAAGCTTTCTCTCGATTGTCTCTGTTTATCGCTCAAACCACGCACATGACCAATAATGGTCACTTTTGATCTTGCAAAATCTTCCAAAGAATGCCAAGGTAATTTGAAATGTTGACTGACAGGCAGAAATGGTTTTTTGGTGAGGTCACTGCAGTGTCCATTCATTCTTTCAGTTATAAATATATATATATAGTTTTATGTTGAATTTTCAACTTTTTTTCTGCAAACAAATTGATAATTTAATAATTACTCATACGATGAAAGAATCTTAGTGAGCACACTCACATACCCCACGCCGTACATATTGGATAATCCTGTATTATTGAAGTCTAATATACAGTGAGCTTGTTCATGTAAGCCAAAATAGTATCCTGTGAAATAAGCTCCAAATGGAAAAAAATGTTATTGATATATCTATGAGATTTATTCTGTCTGGAGATTATTTCACCAGGTGAGCAGTAAATACTATCCAACTGGAGATTATTTCACCAAATGAGCTATGAAATTTGTTCCTATGGTACTTATTTCACGGTGGATACTATTACATTCACACACTAACACCCTGACGTTGATAGATTTATTTCACTTACATGTACATGTATTCAAACTGTATAGTTGCTAGGTAGAAAATTAAAAAAAATATCAAGTCTTTGACAGTTTAAGGAAATTGTCCAAAATTGCAATCAAAAATTTTTGTAATATAATTATTGGAAATGATCTGTTTCACTTAAACCTATTCAAACTGTATGGTTGCTAGGTAGAATTCCAAAAAAAAAAAAAAAAAAAAACCCAGTCTTTGACACTCTCAGGAAATTTACCAAAGATTGGACGGGACTTGAAATTCCAAAGCTTATTGCACATCTTTGGACTACGGACAAAAACAAGAGGCTCCCAAGAGCTTGTATCACTTACCTGGACCTTTGCTAACATAAACATTCTATGATATAGGGTTCAAAGTTAAACAATTTGCCATGTGGTTTCAGAGGAGAAGATCATTGAATGTGTCTCCCCATAGGGTCCCACTACGAGCTATCTTGGATAAAGCATGAACCTGAAAAAATATCTTTTTTGCAGGTTACTACCCAAAGACTATTTTGGCCAAGTTTGATTCCAATCAGCAACGTAATTTCAGAAGAGAAAATCATTAAAATGTTCCAAAAGGGTCCGATGTTAAACTATGTTTCTTACTGGCAGCAATCTTGGATAAAGTGCGACCTGAAAAATATTTTTTTGCAGAAGACCCTTCCAATTACTATTATGACCAAGTTTGGTTTAAATTCTCCCAGTAGTGTCAGACGAGAAGATCTTTTAATGTGTTTTCCCAAGGGGTCTAATGTTAAACTATGTTCCATGCTGGTGGCCAATTTGGGTATAGCGTGGACCTGAAAAACACCTTTTCTGCTGGGACCACCTAATTACTATTGTGGCCAAGTTTGGTTCCAATTGGCTATTAAGTTTCAGAGAAAAAGATTTTTGAAAATGTTGCTATAGGTCCAATGTTAAACTATGTTCCTTGCTGGCGGACATCTTGGATAAAGTGCAACTATGAAAAACATCTTTTGTGCAAGGGACAACCTATTTTCATATCTTTTATCTTGAATTTTCAACTTAATATCTTGCAGTTTCAACTTAATATCTTGAAATTTCAGCTTTTTTCTTGAATTTTTAACTTATTATCTTAAATTTTCAACTCATTATCTTGAATTTTCAACTTATCTTGAAATTTTTATTTTTATCTTGAAGTTTTTTCTTGAATTTTCATCGTTTTTTTTTATTTCCTGAATTTTTAACTTCTTATCTTGAATTTTCAATTTTTTCCCTAAAGTTCATGTTTTTTTTTATCTTGAATTATCAACTTATTATCTTGAATTTTCAAGTTTTTTTTTCTTGAAAAAAAATCTGTGTGGCCGATATGGGCTTCCGTACATTTGCAATTTTCCCCTGATAACTCTAAAAGGGAACAAGTTATCAAAAATCTGATAGTTCAGCACTATTTTAATTTTGCATAAGGAATCTATTGCATCCAAATCATTCTAGACATAACTTAAAGGCAATTTACCAAAACCAAGAATAAAGATTTAAAAAAAAACACTCGTAGCAGAACTGAAAAAACAACAGAAATCCGTGGTGCTAGTTTGAATTCCATATCTCCAATAAAGGGCTACGTATGCGGATCGCAGCATGTCGACCACTGAAATGGTAAAATGAATGTGGACACAGTAAAGAGCTTGACATAGAAAGATCGACAAAATAAGGAGACTGACACGGTAATTGACTGGACATTAATTAGTGAACATACTAATCGATCTTTTTTACCTCTTTGACCCCTTAAAGCTGGGAAACCTTTAGAGCTACAAAAAAATCTGTTGGCATAGTACTGAAATCTTAAAACATGAGAAATAAAAATTTTTCACATTTGTGAAAATTTCGATTTTGACCTCTTTAACACCTTATAGCTCAGAAACGGTAAGAGAATGCATAGTCTGTTGACATATTGGGGAAAGTTTACAACAAGAGCAATACAAAGAAAAAAAATTCCATCGAAATTCGATGAAAATAATAAAAAAAATTTACGTTATCTGCACATTTGCAATTTGGACCTTCATAACTCCAAAAGGAAAAAAAGTTATAAAAAATCTAATAGTTAAGCACCATGTTAATTGTTCATAAGGAATCTATTGCATCCAAATCGGCCTAGACATTAAAAAAAAAAAAAAATTTGTGATTCATCTCTTTGGGGCCCTATGTATGTCGTAAACGGTACATGTGATGTGAAATCCGTTGACATACTACTGATTGGAAATTTCCTTGGAAGCTCAATTTAAGAAACCCATCAAAATCTCATAAATAATAAAACTAGAGAATGTGTCTGTAAGACACGGATGCCCCGCCAAAAGATTTATCGCAAAGGATAACCTCAAATTAATTGTCCTATAATGTGTAGTTGTTGAGAAATGGACTTAAAGGCAAACCTTAACCAAATTCACCGAAGCATAAAATGCAGGTCAAGGGACCTTATTGTCAATGATTTGGGTAGTACTCAACAAGGCAATTAATTTGATGAAATATCATTGTCCTATAATATGCAGTTGTTGAGAAATGGGCTTAAAAGCAAATCTTAACCAAAGTCACTGAAGCGTAAAATGAAGGTCAAAGCCACCTTATTGTCAATGATTTGGGTAGTACTCATCAAGGCAATTATTCTGATGAAATATCATTGTCCTATAATGTGCAGTTGTTGAGAAATGGACTTAAAAGCAAATCTTAACCAAAGTCACTGAAGCGTAAAATATAGGTCAAAGCCACTCATTGTCAACGATTTGGGTAGTACTCATCAAGGCAATTAATTTGATGAAATATCATTGTCCTATAATGTGCAGTTTTTGAGAAATAGACTTAAACGCAAAACTTAACCAAAGTCACTGTAGCGTAAAATATAGTTCAAAGCCACCTTAAATTGTTGTCAACGATTTGGGTAGTACTCACCAAGGCAATTAAATTGATGAAATATCATTGTCCTATAATGTGTAGTTGTTGAGAAATGGACTTTAACGCAAAACTTAACCAAAGTCACCGAAGCGTAAAATATAGGTCAAAGCCACCTAATTGTCAATGATTTGGGTAGTACTCATTAAGGCAATTAATTTAATGAAATATCATTGTCCTATTATGTATAGTTGTTGAGAATTGGACTTGAACATAAAACTGTACCAGGGTCACTCAAGCATGAAATATAGGTCAAAGAGTCAAACTACCTAGTGAACCCTGTAGTACCATCGAAGATCTACCTACAGACCTATTATCATCGTTCTAACTTTCACAGTTTCTGAGAAATGGACTTTAACGCAAAACTTAACCGGACGTACGGACGGAAGGACGGACAAGGGTAACACTATATGCCCCTTCCACATTCGTGGGCAGGGCATAAAAAACTACAGCCAAGTATGTGAAAACACCCGATTTTGCCCTTTTTTTTAAAACCAATCATAATCTTCCTTTTGTGCTAACGAACATTGTATTAAAATATCATAACGATTAATCAACTGGACCTTAAGTTATTGACCAAAAACAAAAGTGTTTACAGACGACGACGCGGACGTCGACGGCGCCACACCATTATACCACAAGGGCTAGGCTCGCTAAATGTTAAAATAACTATGATCACAACTTTAACATTTACCGAGCCTAGTCCCTGTGCATTATACGACCTTAATTTTATCTTATTGTGTAAAAACTGCATTGTAACATGCTGATCATACTTTTCTTTCTATTCTTATTGTAAAATTTATACATTTTAGAGTTACAGCGCTTTGATCGGTAATTTAGGTTTCTATCAAAGAGAATGTTTCATTCAAACACGATCAGTTTTAAATGAAACGTGCCATTTTATTTACAATGGGACCACAAATAGCATTTGCAAAAATTTTCAGGCCTTGGTGTACTACAATTTGATCTTAGATTTTTGTATCGATTTGCCAAACCACAAAGCTTCGAACATGTGAGCAGTAAGTCTTTTAGAATCTAAATATGAATTTGAATTCCTGCACCTTTACAAAATATGTCAGAATGAAATAAACGACATACTTATTTGATATATCAGGCTTTTTGTGAGACCAAGGTTATTTGGTTAGAATGACCATATAAATACTTATCATATGGGGTTTCTGTGGCGCATTTTAAAAAGTATGGGTATTCATTTGGAAGAAAGATCTTCGGAAATTGAAATAATCACAAAAATGGTCATTGGACTGGAAAATCTTTATCAACGTAGCAAGACTTTTTGCCCGTCAGTTAATTAGCTCTTGATGCATTCAATCACTTGACCAAATACAAGGTTTATGTTTTCCCATAAGCCGTCTAATGCCAAAATACGTTCAACTCTTGCAGCTATTTTCGTTGTCTTATCAAAACAAAACAAGAGAATGAAAACAATTTTTTATTCAAACTTTCATGACTTTCGATCTTGATAGAATTTTGCTTATCTACCTGCTTTAGGACTTGAAACATACACACTTAACCCGATTTACTAATGCATGAAATATAGCTTAATGTGAACTTATTCTCGTGACTGTCAAGGGCGTATCTGCAGACAAAATATTTATTATTTATCCGCACTAGTATTTCAAATTGGACTTGCGTGAAATGCAAACTCCGAACGGAGTCGCTTACGGATGAAATGCTGACCAATATTCATACCAGGAACATCGTGACAACCCATTCAACATCTGCCAACTAAATGTCATACCTCTTCTTGCTCTAGTTCGCGCCCCACTATGTACATTACAAAAAAGGTGCACTAGATTTACAATCGTAAGTGATAAGGTATGTCAGTTACTTGCCCAAGGTCGGTGGTTCTCTCCGGGCATTCCGGCTTCCTCCACCACAAAACTGACCGTCATGAGATAGCTGAAATACTGCTGAAAGTTAAGTTAAACCCCACATCAATCAATCAATCTTCTTGCTCCAGTAACTCAGATCTCGACTTAAATCCGAGTCGCTCATGCATGAAATGTAGTCCACCTAAAAAGGACTATTCAAAAGCATAAATAAATGAAGCTCTTCATTCTATCACGTGTGCTTAACAATAGGTTGTCAAGACCTTGTATTGTTACCAAGACATTGGCTTATATTGAGAGTCTTTGTTATCGGATCTCAGTTATGATTTATTGTCGGTGCTTTTGTTTTCGATGTTGTCTTGTATATCACACTGTTATTTTTACGTAATCTTAAACAAAATCGAGGCGACGAGTTGTTATTCAATGTTTCTTTCGATCATTCTTTACTAATTCATCTTCTTCTTCCAATGATAATTTTGTCCGAGCGATTTATCTACAACGGCTGAAAATCAAAATAGCTGTCATTTCCAAGTACGCACAATGTCAACTTTGTCTGACTTCAAAGAAAATTGATTTCTAGGTAGATTTTGAGGCCGCGAATGGGGTTTTGTCTTTTTGTCTCATGGACTTTGGCTGTTGATAATTCTAATCGATAATGTTGTTATAACCCCAATTTAAATTGAACTCTGCGGAGGAAAAACCCTTTGATTTTTTTTATCGGGTCAAAGTTTGGTTCTCTTTTTTGTAGGGGACCATGCAAGGACAAATGTGGTAAAGTTGTGTTCTAATTGGCTCAGCAGTTGTAGAAGAAGAATGAGAAGATCATTGAATTTGTTTTCCCATAGGACCCAACTTTAAACTTTCTATATCGCTGACGGCCATTTTGGATATAGCGCCAACTTGAAAAACACTTTGTTGCAGGGGACCAGCAAAAGACTATTGTTGCCAGGTTTGGTTCCAATTAGCTCATTTGTTTCAGAGGAGATCTTTGAACATTTACTCATGACAGACGATTTCCCAATAGGGCCAAATGTTCAAACTGTCATCGCTGGCGGCCATCTTGGATAGAGCGCGGACTTAAAACACATTTTAGCAAGGGACCATCTAAGGACTATTGTGACGGGTTGAGTTCTAACTAGCCAAGTAGTTTCAGAGAAAAATAAAGGGCTACGCCGAGCGCAGAATGATACGACCGCAGCATGTCGAACACTGAAACTTGAACGAGTGTAATTCAAAATGAATGAGGACACAGTAAAGAGCTTGATACAGTAATTAAATGGACACAATAAAGAACTAGACCCAGTAATTACTTGCACACAAACTAATGCAAATATAAAAATTAGCGTTAATGATTCCTTATATAGATCGGAAATGATAAGAGGTATATCAAATTGGTCAAGGGCAACATACTACTTTAAAAATATGATAAGAGGAATCCGAAGAATTGAACCCATAAAAATCCAACAAAAAAATAAAGGATTTTACACATTTTGAAAATTTCAGCCCCTTTGACCCTTTTATCTCGGGAACGATAAGAGCTGCACCAAATCCGTTGACAAAATGCCAAAACTTACATTATATCAAGAGGAATCAGAAGAAAAAAGTCCCATCAAATTCTGATGAAAAATAAAAATTTCTAATATTTCGAAAAAATTCATATCTTTGAAAGCTTATATCATGAAGAATCTTAAGAAAAAATCCTATCGCAATCCGATGAAAAATAAAGATTTCACATATTTTGAAAAATTGCAATTTTGACCCCTTTGACCCCTTGCAGTTCAGAAACGGTAAAAGCTACGCGAAATCCATTGACATAATACTGAAAGCTTATATCAAGAGGAATCCAAAGAAAAAATCTCATTAAAATCCGATGAAAAATATAGATTTCACATATTTAGAGAAATTGCAATTTTGGCCCCTTTGACCCCTTGTAACTCAGAAACCTTAAGAGCTACACCAAATCTGTTCACATCCTACTGAAAGCTTTTATCATTACGAATCAAAAGAAAAAATCTCATTGAAATCCGATGAAAAATGAGAAATTTATGTAATCTGCATGTTTGCAATTTTTGCCACGTTTAGCCCCTCATAACTCGGAAAGGAAACAAATTATCAAAAATCTGATGGTGCAGCGCTTTAATTATTATTCATAAGGAATCCAAAATCGGACTAAAAATAAAAAAAAAAAAAAATTTTTACAATTCACCCCTTTTGGACCCCATTTATCTCATGCGACGTGAAATCCGTTGGCATGTTACTTATTGGAAATTACCTCAGGAGCACACTGAAAGAAACCCCATCAAAATCTGATAATTAATAAAAATTCTACAGCTTAATAGGTGAAAACACCCAATTTTGCCCTTTTTGGCCCCTATTTTAAAAACGGGAGGGCCATAATGACCAAAGCCGATCCACACTTTCCTTTGTGCCAAGGAACATTGTATTAAAATTTCATAAGGATTGATCAACTTGAACTTGAGTTATTGGTCAAAACGAAAAGTGTCTACAGACAACGACAACAACGACAACGACGACGACAGCACCATACCCATTATACGACCACAAAATGTTTGCGGTCGTATGAAAATGATTGTAAATGTATTTTTAAAACTGTTCCCTGCTGGCAGCCATCTTGAATATTGTACTGACATGATTTTTTTTTACAGTGGGCCATGTAAAGACTACTTTTATCAAGTTTGATTCGAATTGGCTTAGCAGTTACAGAGTAAAAGATCTTTGAATGTGTTTTCCCTTAAGGTTAAAACTTGGATGTAAAATGAACCTTATAAAGCACATTTTTAGCAGGGATCACGTAAAGACAATTGATGCCAGGTTAGATCCAATTGTAACTGCGGAGGAAAATCTTTGAATGTGTTGTCACAGGTCAAATGTTTAAATTATGTTAACTGCTTTGAGCCATTTTTAATATACATGTATAACACTAACCTGACGAACTTTATTCTTACACCTACAGACTATTGTAGCCAAGTTTGGTCCCAATATTGCATCAGCAGTTTCTTTTACAATGTATTTTACAATAGATTTCAGAGTTAAATTATTTTCACTACTGAAGTCATCTCGGATGTTGCACAGACCTGAAAACCATATTTTTAAATGGATCCTTCTTAAGACCAAGTTTGGTTCCAATTGGCCCTGTAGTTTCAGTTGAGAAGATCTTTGAATATGGAGTTTATGCCAAAAGGACAATTTCCAATTAGGTCTATTTTTGAAACTATGCTTGCGGCTATCTTGGATAGAGCACGAACCTAAAAGACACCCTTTTAGCATCCATGTAAGAATTGATGCGGCAAGGCTTGGCTATAACTGTCAAACAGTCCCAGACGAAAAGAATTTTGATTGTTTTTTTCAAAAGTGTCCAATTTTAAACTATGTTCACTGCTGCCATACAATTTGGATATATCGCCAACTGAAACTAGAGCTGTCTTAGAATGGCAACTAACAAATTCCCTGACCCAATGAACCCTGAACCAATATGGCAAGTGTGTGTGAAACAATACAGGTTTGGACACAGTACAAGTATGGACATGATGATAAACTTACTCATTTTTTTCCAGAAAATATGCAAAGGTCATTTCATAGTTTTGAGCAGCAACCATATATCTTAAATCAGTTCTATGGATGGTAGGCAACCTTTCTGTAAAGTTTCATCTAATTAGAAGCACTTTCAATTTTTCTGCCCTTCTAGGTTCCATGGCAACATCATCAATTTTGAAATTCTGAGCCCAAAATTCAAATTCTATCGGCTCAAAGCAACCTTCCAGTTGAATTTCATCCAATTTGAGGTACATATTATTTTCCTGCTGTTTTTAGTTGCCATGGCATTTTGAAAGTATGTACCTGGAATTATTTCTATGAGTGCTAGTAAAGTTTTATCCATTTTGAGACACCTTGAATTTTCCAGCCTTTTTCAAGTTACCATTATAGTGGTAGCCATTTTGAAAATTCCAAAAGATCTGTGTGTTCATTTACTCATTGTTAGTTAGATTCCTTTGAAATCTGCTTGCAAATGTTACTGAAAAACATCAAGAGATGTGGTCTTATCCTCACAGACCGCCAAACAAGGGGGGGACAGACAAGAGTAAAACAATATACCCCCAACATTTTGTCATGGGAGCATAAAAACTCCTTTTGTGCATGGAACCTACAAAAGACAATTGTCGCATAAGCTCAACAGTTTCAGATGAGAGGATCTTTGAATGTGTTTTCTCTTAAAATAGAAGAAAATATGTTTTGCGAAATAGTTCTTATGGTCAAAATCAAAAAAGAGAAATATGGACATGCAAACTGTTAAAGTAATTCTGCATTCTTACTTTTATAATGTGTTTGGTGTAAAATTTGAATCTACTCATATTAACAGATGTATGTTCCCTTGTGGCAGCCATCTTGGGTATAGTGCTGACTTGAAAACACCTTTTTAGGAGACCACCTTCAGACTATTGTAGCCATTACCGTATATACTCGATTATAAGTCGGAAATTTGGGAGCTTAAATTCATTTCCAGAGAAGGGATCCGACTTATAAGAGTAACCGAGAACCAAGGAGGAAAGTCGAGAACGTAAAATGTCCGGTAGACACATACAATGATGACCAAATACAGTTTGCCGGTATTCAACAATCATCTGGGTGTATTGAGACATTATATATTACTTTTAATAAAAGAAATAAGCATTTTTGAGTTGCTTTCTTACTAAATTCACGATGTTTTCATTTCAGCATCATGGAGGCACTTTATGTGTATTTACGTTTCACTATTTGTGTACTATGTTGATTTCACTAATTACCGAAAACCGACACCTTTCTCCTAGGAGTGTCATATCGTATTTTACATGACATTTCCAATACGGTTATATATTTTTTTTTAACATTTAGTCAATATAATAGACATAATTTATATTTTAATTCTAATTTAAGACCGGCTACAAAAATTTTTAAAATTGGAAACACTTACTTTTGATCTCCTTTCGTTTGGCGTATTTTTGGGTTTTTGGAGCTATAAAAGTGACTGCGTTTTTGATGAAAATCACGTGCGTAAGCTTCATCACGTACATGATGAAAATCACACGCGTTTATTTCATCAGCCATCGGATGAAAAAAACGCATTTGTTGAGAAATTAGATGCACAAATGTCATCAACTACGTGCGTAAGCTTCATCACATACACGATGAAAATCGTGTGCGTTTATTTCATCACCAATATGATGAAAAACACGCTTGAGTGAATAAATTAGTTGCGCAAATTTCATCAACTAAGTGATGAAAGAAACGCGCCTGTTTTGCATCATCCCCGTTAGAGTGAAAACACGCGCGTTTAATTCATCGCCTATATGATGAAAAACACGCATCTTTTGTGAAATCAGTTGCTCAAATCTATCAACTGAATGATGAAAGAAACGCGCGTGTTTTGCATAATCCCCGTTAGAGTGAAAACACGCGCGTTAAATTCATCACCTATATGATGAAATACGCGCATCTATTGCAAAATTAGTTGCGCAAATTTCATCAACTAAGTGATGAAAGAAACGCGCGTGTTTTGCATCATCCTTGTTAGAGTGAAAACACGCGTGTTTAATTCATCACCTACATGATGAAATACACGCATCTATTGCAAAATTAGTTGCGCAAATTTCATCAACTAAGTAATGAAAGAAACGCGCGTGTTTTGCATCATCCTCGTTAGAGTGAAAACACGCGCGTTTAATTCATCACCTATTTGATGAAATACACGCATCTATTACAAAATTAGTTGCGCAAATTTCATCAACTAAGTGATGAAGGAAACGCGCGTGTTTTGCATCAACCTCGTTAGAGTGAAAACACGCGCGTTTTATTCATCACCTATATGATGAAACACACGTTTGAGTTGAGAAATTAGTTGCGCAAATTTCATCAACTAAGTGATGGAAGAAACGCGCGTGTTTTGCATCATCCTCGTTAGAGTGAAAACACGCGCGTTTAATTCATCACCTATATGATGAAATACACGCATCACAGTGATGAAAATAAACGCGCGTGCATGAGTTGATAAATTAGTTGCGCAACAGATCAACCGAGTGATGAAATAAACGGCTTTTCATCATCCTCGTTAGAGTGAAAACATGTGCGTTTATCTCGTCACCTATATGATGAAAAACACGCTTCAGTTTAGAAATAAGTTTCGCAAATTTCATCAACTAAGTGCTGAAAGAAATGCGCAATCATCATCCTCCTAAAGTTTTTAGACACACAAAGAAAAAAAATGGTTTAAAAGATAAAATAAAATAAAGAATAATAAAAAACAAGAAAACAACAACAACATAAATACAAATTAAAAAAAAATAAATAAATGATACTTCTCAACTGAAACGTGTGTTTCATCATATAGGTGATGAATTAAACGCGCGTGTTTTCACTCTTACGAGGATGATGAAAAGCACGCACATTTCTTTCAGCACTTAGTTGATGAAATTTGCGCAACTAATTTTGCAATAGATGTGTGTATTTTATCATATAGGTGATGAATTAAACGCGCGTTTTCACTCTAACGAGGATGATGCAAATCACGTGCGTTTCTTTTATCACTTGGTTGATGAAATATGCGCAACTAATTTCTCAACTCGAACGTGTGTTTCATCATATAGGTGATGAATTAAACGCGCGTGTTTTCACTCTAACGAGGATGATGCAAAACACGTGCGTTTCTTTCATTACCTAGTTGATGAAATTTGCGCAACTGATTCCTAACCGGATGCGTTTTTTTCATCATAAATGGGATGCATTAAATGCGCGTGTTTTCACTCAAAAACACGCCCGTTTCTTTCATCACTTAGTTGATGAAATTTGCGCAACCGATTTCACAACAGATGCATGTTTTTCATCATATAGGTGATGAATTAAACGCGCGTTTTCTCTCTAACGAGGATGATGCAAAACACGCGCGTTTCTTTCATCACTTAGTTAATGAAATTTGCGCAACTGATTCCACAAAAAATGCGTGTTTTTCATCATATAAGTGATGAATTAAACGCTCGTGTTTTCACTCTAACGAGGATGATGCAAAACACACGCGTTTTCTTCATCACTTAGTTGATGAAATTTGCGCAACTAATTTCTCAACTCAAACGTGTGTTTCATCATATAGGTGATGAATAAAACGCGCGTGTTTTCACTCCTGCGAGGATGATGCCAAACACGCGCGTTTCCTTCATCACTTAGTTGATGAAATTTGCGCAACTAATTTTGCAATAGATGCGTGTATTTCATCATATAGGTGATGAATTAAACGTGCGTGTTTTCACTCTAACGAGGATGATGCAAAACACGCGCGTTTCTTTCATCACTTAGTTGATGAAATTTGCGCAACTAATTTTGCAATAGATGCGTGTTTTTCATCCGATGGGTGATGAAATAAACGCGCGTGATTTTCATCCGATGGGTGATGAAATAAACGCGCGTGATTTTCATCATGTACGTGATGAAGCTTACGCACGTGATTTTCATCAAAAACGCGTCCTAGTTTATACCTGGTTTTTGGTTGTACCATATAAGTAAGGTCTCACTATACAGTTTCGACGTCACCATGCATTCCTATGTAAAATTGCCAAACTTTGCAGGTTCAGCCTGAACGTATAGGTGTAAAGTTTGCAATGAGGTGTATATTTTTGCGAAGCATGGATACCATAGATTTTATAAACAATGTAAATAAAGGGCTACGCCGAGCGCAGCATGATACGACCGCAGCATGTCGACCACTGAAATTTTAACAAAAGTAGTTCAAAGTTAATGTGGACACAGTAAAGAGATTGACACAATAATTAGATGGACACAAAAAGAAGCTTGACACAGTTATTAGCTAGGAACAAAATAGGGAAAAATTCAACCCTTTTGATCACTTATTGATGAAAAAAACGTAAGAACTATGCAAAATATGTACTATCAACTAAAACTTTACATCCATAGAAATTCAAAAAAAAAAAATTCCATCGAAATCTGATGAAAAATAAATTTTGACATATTAAGAAAAATTGCAATTTTGGCCCCTTTGGCCCCTTGTAGCATGGAAACGGTAAGAGCCACGCCAAATCTGTTGTCATACCCCTGAAAGCTTAGATCAAGAGGAATCCAAAGAAAAAAATCCCAT
>MJUU01061844.1:265317-281322 GCA_002080025.1 Modiolus philippinarum | reverse complement strand
CCAAAAACTAAAGTGTCTACAGACGACGACGACGACGACGACAACGACAACGACAACGACAACGACGCCGACAACGACGACGACGACGACGACAGCACCATACCAATATACGACCGCAAAAATTTTTGCGGTCGTATAAAAAGGTACAATGATCGTTGAATTTTTTCACAAAATAAGCTCGAACATAAACTGCTTTAAAAAGCACATGTTCACCTTCTGTCAAATTTCTGTCCACATGGCCGGCATGACACCGTCTCACTCATTTATTGATGCGATATCCCTACATACTGGTCACAAATGCCAATTATATTTGAAAAGTACACTTTCTCAGCTTCAATTTAAGCAGTCACATGTAATGTTTCCAAGTAAAATAAAATATCTATCACTTACACTGTATTTGATTCCAATTTAACTTTCTGATAGAACTATTTAGCTAAAGGGCAATTGACCCGGAAGTGTATGTTGAGACCTTAAGATTTCAACTTGTATTAAAAATGAGGGTTTTTGCTTTTCAATTGAAATTGCACACTTGTGCGAGTAAAATGATACCCAATATGTACTGGTTCAATAACCGGTTAAGAATTTCCTGGCATATCAAAATACAGTATGTCGCGAGTAAATTTAGAGAAGTTTGACATCACATATGAAGAGCACAGTCGTTGTGTATGAAAAGGGAGTTTTGCAATAAACTTTACAAAATTGGTAATTGTAATGAAGTGGAAAACCACTTCAGGGTTCTTGTAAAAAGGTTTGCTGAATTTGCCAATGAGATTGAGAAGGGTGTAAAATTTTAAAGTTTTATTAAAATCCACACCAAATAAACAAAATAAACTAAATAAACAAAATGAAAATATACATGCAAAATAAGGAAGAAACTAAAGATATGATTGAATAAAGATAATTCCTCTCTCACTCACTCTCTCTGCCAAAATAATCAATGAATAAACCAAAATAATAGTAATACAAACAAAATGACCAAAACTCAAGACAATAGAGTAAAAATAAACTACACTTAATTAAAAAATAAGAATTTCAAATATATATATATATAAATATGTGCTGCCTCTAACTAAGTTTATGTATGGTCATCCAAATATCACAGTGTCAAAGTTATTTCCCTTTTCTAGATATTGGTTCCCCACTTAAGTCAAAGTCTTTCCTATTACAATATCCCAATAGTTTAAATATAATTACTAAACAGTTAGTCATTCCTATTCATACAGTTCACCCTATTTCAATACCACTAAACTTGTCGTTGTAATTAAATAATCATTAAGTCACATCTTTTTATCACTCTTTCTATATACTAAATTCCAGAGTTTATAAATAAACTTCACAGTAACTTCACTGCATAACAAAAATTAAAACTGCATGAATTTGTGACAACTGCCTCCTCCAAGGAAGTCTTCTAATCTGACTATATATATATATATCTAATTAACTACTGACTTTAAATGAGTCCCAATTCCCAAAATATCAAATCTCAAGGAAACTCCAAACCACTACTACATGTACTAAGGCGTGGCACACAACCATGTGGCTCCAAACTCAACCAACAAATGCATCATTAAAAACCACCATCCAGTCCCCTGGGTGTGAAATTAATATTGCTCTGCGTAGAAATGTGACTTAAATGTCCTGTACTGACATTTCTGTGTTCAGTCAATTCCATTTTAATAATATTCTGCCATTTCACAGCTGAAGTTTTCAGCCACACCTTTCCACCTCAAAATCTCAAGCAGCACTGACTTCACGTGTACCTGACTTGTCCACAAACTATCTAAACCTGTTAAGCAAGTCAAACTTGACAAACAACTCTAAAAATACTACCTAAAAATAACACCTGCGATTTACCTGAACAAGTATAAATATTACATGGCCTAAGGGAGATAACTCAAATTAAAACTAAAGTTTGTTACATACCTCCCCATCCAAAAGACTAAATTCTATTTAGTCCAACCTAAATCAAACTTCATTTTACATTATAACTGCATAAAGCTTGCAACAAAGCACTGCAATTTCTGCACTCTGCTTCTATCAAAATAGTAAATACTTAGTTTCAACATATTTACAGTACTGACTATTTACACTTCAGTATCCCAGGGGATTACTTACTCTACTCGACTCTGGATAGTGCATCAGCTACCAGATTTGCCTTACCTGCAATATGACAAATATCAAATTTAAATTCCTGAAGTACTAAACTCCATCGAAGCAATCTCTGATTGTTCAATTTCATCTTATTAATCCATTGCAACGGAGCATGATCAGTCTCTATCACAAAATGTCTACCCTCTAAATAGACTCTCAACAACTTCACTGCCCATACTATCGCAAAACACTCCTTTTCAATGACAGCATACTTACTTTCACTTTTACTGAACTTCTTGCTCAAAAACATAACTGGATGTCTATCTCCATCAAATATCTGCTCTAACACAGCACCTACCCCTGTTTTATTTGCATCAGTTCGCAAATAAAGTTTCTTTGAGAAATCTGATGATCTCAGAACTGGTTCTTTTGATATCTCGGCCTTCAAAGCGTCAAAACATCTCTGGTGTTTATCTGACCATCTTACCTTATTTGGCAAACCTTTTTTGGTTAAGTCTGTTAATGGAGCAGTATATTCTGAAAATTGCGAACGAACTTGCGATAAAACCCAACACAACCTATTAAAGAACGAATCTGTTTTTTCGTTGATGGAACAGGAAATTTCTGGATAGCCTCAATTTTGTCAGGCGTCGGTTTAATCATACCACTTCCTACAATATCGCCTAAAAATTCCAAAGATTTAAATCCAAAAGAACACTTACTTGGTCTAGCTGCTAAATTTGCTTTTCTAAGTGCCAATAATACTGACCTCAAATGTTTCAAATGATCCTCCCAAACATCATTAAATATACCAATATCATCAATAAAAGCATCAGCATACTCTTTACAACCCTGTAAAACTTTATCCATTAATCTAACAAGAGGCCGGACTGTTCATCATTCCAAATGGCATAACAGTAAAAGCATACTGACCCATTGGAGTTACAAAAGAGCTCTTCAAAATTGCATCTGAATCCAAAGAAATCTGCCAATCACCTTTTGTTAGGTCAATTTTACTTACGTATCTTGACTTACTTACCTTGTTGACCATATCATCAATTCTAGGCATTGGTCATGGATCAAACTCAGTTATTCTATTAAGATCTCTGTAGTCAACACAGAATCATATAGCTGATGAATTCTTTTTCCCAACAGTAACTACAGGAGCAGCATACGGACTTTCACAAGGTATAATAATACCCATCGCTAACATATCATCAATTTCTTTCTGAACTTTGTCTCTCAATGCGTAAGGTAATGGGTATGGTATTTTGTATACTGATTTATCAGTGATAGTTTTTACCTTATGTTGAACAACATCTGTTCTCTTTGGTATATCAGTAAAAACATCATCAAACTCTTGCAAAAGCTCAACTAACTCTTTCCTCTGTGTATCGGTAAGTTCATCAGAAATGTCAACATCTTCAACTGTCTCCTCCCTGACTATTGGTGGTGATAAACTTGGACCTACCTCAAATTCCTCCGTTTCTACACTTTCATCTACCTCTATACAAGCTATAAAGTTGTCATCCTCCTCTTCATGCCGTTCATACCAGGTTTTCAACATATTAATATGGTATACTTTATCCTTACCTTTAAGTTTAATTTTATAATCAACAGGACTTACTTTTTCAGTTACTGTATATGGTCCTTTCCACTGAGCCATAGCACTAGCACTGGTTGGAAGTAAGACGAGCACTTTACTACCTACCTTAATATCCCTATGTTTAGTCTTTTTGTCCTAATATACTTTCTGTTTACCTTTTGCTATTACCTCGTTTTTATGTGCTAATTCGGAAAACATTTTTAGCTTTTCCCTGGTTTCAAGTAAATAACTTAATACAGAGCTCTGGCATTCTTCTGGTTCCTCCCCTTGTTCCTTCAGTATTGACAACGGACCACGTACATGGCGGCCATAAAGACGCTCAAATGGTGAAAATCCTGTTGTTTCATTGGGCACCTCTCTATAGGCAAACAAAATGTAAGGCAAAT
This sequence comes from Modiolus philippinarum, assembly GCA_002080025.1. Taxonomy (NCBI): domain Eukaryota; kingdom Metazoa; phylum Mollusca; class Bivalvia; order Mytilida; family Modiolidae; genus Modiolus; species Modiolus philippinarum. The sequence goes on along the minus strand of MJUU01061844.1, from coordinate 277,239 downwards.
GTTTATCCCATCTATATGGTTCCTTAATAGCATATGACCTGAGCATACTTTTGAGTATACCATTCATTTTTTCACAAAGTCCATTAGCTTGAGGGTGGTATACACTAGATACCATTTTATTTACCTTTAAAAGTCTACATACCTCTTTCATCAGTGTTGACATGAAGTTTGACCCTTGATCAGACAACATCTCCTCCGGTATTCCAACTCTAGAAAATATACCCATTAAAGCCTCAACAACTGTTTCTGCCTCCTGATTTTAAGTGCTACTGCTTCAGGATATCTAGTGGCATAATCTACTAAGGTCAATACATACCTATTTTTCTCATCTGTGACTGGTAATGGACCAATAAAATCTATAGCTACACGCTTAAATGGTACATCTAATGGGGGTATACTTACAAGTGGTGCTTTTGTTATTCTACCCTTAGGGACCCCTAACTGACAGACACTGCAAGATCGACAGTAGTTTGAAACATCAGAATACAAACCTGGCCAAAAGAAATGTTGTAAAATACGCTCCCTAGTCTTTTTTGTACCCAAATGTCCTGCAAGGGGAATGTCATGAGCTATACCTAATACCCGTTTCCTAAAATTTTCGGGGAGAACAATTTGACATACCTGTTCATGGTTTTGCATAATATAAATTCTATATAAAATTCCTTCTTTTATTGTAAAATATGAATTTCTGTTGCTCTGATCTATACCTACCAATTTTCTTACCCCATCAAGACTTTCATCTGAAATTTGTGCTTCCTTTAATTCCTCAGCTGAACAAAATTTAGTTTCTACTGGTAATACTGATGTATCAGTCTGTGTTTCTCTTTTCTCTTCTAATTTCTTACTTCGAGATCTTGTCTGTACCACATGACAAAGTTCATCTTTATTTTCTAGATCAGTGACGTCATCTTTACAATCTAGATCTTTTGACTCTACCTGAACTTCTTTTGGTATAGCAGTACTTACATAATTTCCAATAACAAAATCAGCAAAAGGTGTGTCCAGAACTAATGCTGATACTGTACCTTTAATATAAGGGGTGTCAATATGAATCCAAACCTCATCACACTGTCGTGCAGTCCCATCTGCTAAAGTAATACCTTTTGACTTACCAGTTTTTTCCGTTTCATTCACTAAGTTACTATGAATAAACACAGTCGAGCTCCCAGTATCTCTCAACACATTAACCACTTTTCCCTTAACTACACCTTTCACAATATCTAGTCCAGACGTCTTCTTTTCAAATTTTACATCAGTGCTTACCCCTGGTAGTTTAACTGTAACATTGTCGTCATTAACAACACAGTAGTCTTCAATGCAACTTGGTATATTCTGCACACAAAGACCAAACTTACCCTTCTGACTTTGACCTGTGAAATTTCTATTCATTCTATTTTGACCACCAGTATTTTGTCCTCCACCTCTATCTCGGTTCAAGGGACAATTGAAACTAAGGTGTCCAGTACGCTGACACACAAAACATTTCCTTCTGATCTTTCTGACTGTCCTGTCCTATTTACCTGCCCTCTTGTATTTTGCTGTCCCTGTTTATCAAAGTTACCCATACTACCTTGAATTTTTTTATTTTTCTCCAAAGCTGCTTCGCTTGCTAACCTATGTGCAGTTTGATATGACTCAGCTAATTCAACAACTTCTTGTGCTGTTTTTGGTCTATGTTCATTTACCCATAACTTTAAGTCTTTTGAGCATCCGTTCAGTAACTGCTCCCTCAACATCATATCATATAATTTATCATAATTCTCATCTATATCTTCCCTCACACACCAATGTTTTAAAAATCCCTCAACTCTAACCCTAAACTCTTTGAATGATTCATCTTTCTCCTGAACTGCACCCCTAAACTTACATTTATATGCTTCTGCTGTTAATTCATATCTCTTAAGGATAGCTTCTTTAATTTTGTCGTAATTCCCACTGTCAGCATCACTTAATCTAGAATATGCTTCTAAAGCCTTACCTCTTAAAAGAGGTACTATTCTAATTGGCCACTCTGATTTTTGCCATTTATGCAAATTGGCCAATCTTTCGAATGACCTTAGAAAAACATCAGGATCTTGTCCTTCTGTAAATTTGGGAAGCTTTACATTTGTTTTCCCACTAAACTGAACTGCTGGTAACTGACCCAAAGCCTGTTGCTGGTCTAACTCCTTCTCCCTTACCTCCAGTTCTCTAAGCCTTACCTGCTTATCATACTCTAATTCTTTCAATTCCCTTTCTGCCACCCTCTCTTCTCTCTCAGTTGACCTTATATCTTTCCACAACCCAATACAATCCTCTACTGACCCACCTTTAGCAATCAAATCATCAATCCATTTTGGGGGTTCCATACTGACAAGACCACAAAATCTTTTTCTGTAAAGTCTTAAATAACTGCCTGTTGTTTGTCAAAAATCAGATACTACAATCTCTTTTGGCAAATCCCGCCGAGGATGCCAATGTAATGAAGTGGAAAACCACTTCAGGGTTCTTGTAAAAAGGTTTGCTGAATTTGCCAATGAGATTGAGAAGGTGTAAAATTTTAAAGTTTTATTAAAATCCACACCAAATAAACAAACAAAATGAAAATATACATGCAAAATAAGGAAGAAACTAAAGATATGAATAAAGATAATTCCTCTCTCACTCACTCTCTCTGCCAAAATAATCAAGGAATAAACCAAAATAATAGTAATACAAACAAAATGACCAAAACACAAGACAATAGAGTAAAAATAAACTACACTTAATTAAAGAATAAGAATTTCAAATATATATATAAATATGTGCTGTCTCTAACTAAGTTTATGTATGGTCATCCATATATCACAGTGTCAAAGTTATTTCCCTTAACTAAATATTGGTTCCCACTTAAGTCAGTCTTTCCTATTACAATATCCCAATAATTTAAATATAACAACTAAACAGTTAGTCATTCCTATTCATACAGTTCACCCTATTTCAATACCACTAAACTTGTCGTTGTAATTAAATAATCATTAAGTCACACCTTTTATCACTCTTTCTATATACTAAATTCCAGAGTTTATAAATAAACTTCACAGTAACTTCACTGCATAACAAGAATTAAAACTGCATGAATTTGTGACAATGGCCTCCTCCAAGGAAGTCTTCTAATCTGACTATATATATATATCTAATTAACTACTGACTTTAAATGAGTCCCAATTCCCAAAATATCAAATCTCAGGGAAACTCCAAACCACTACTACATGTACTAAGGCGTGGCACACATCACCATGTGGCTCCGAACTCAACCAACAAATGCATCATTAAAAACCACCATCCAATCCCCTGTGAAAGGAATAACCTATTTTAAGAATACAGTTTACCTTTATTTCAAAATAACCACGTTACAAATGAATTTGAATTTACGACACGCCATTAGATAAAACTGACAAAACCGTAACTCGAAAAAGGGGACGACAAACATGGAAAACCTCTTACCTGGGTGTGAAATTAATATTGCTCTGCGTAGAAATATGACTTAAATGTCCTGTACTGACATTTCTGTGTTCAGTCAATTCCATTTTAACAATATTCTGCCATTTCACAGCTGAAGTTTTCAGCCACACCTTTCCACCTCAAAATCTCAAGCAGCACTGACTTCAGGTGTACCTGACTTGTCCACCAACTATCTAAACCTGTTCAGCACGTCAAACTTGACAAACAACTCTAAAAATACTACCTAAAAATAACACCTGTGATTTACCTGAACAAGTATAAATATTACATGGCCTAAGGGAGACAACTCAAATTAAAACTGAAGTTTGTTACAATTCCCTATTTTGTTTCTAGCTAATAACTGTGTCTAGCAATCTTTTTGTGTCCACCTAATTATTGTGTCAAGCTCTTTACTGTGTCCACATTCACTTTAAACTACTTTTGTTGAAATTTCAGTGGTCGACATGCTGCGGTCGTATCATGCTGCGCTCGGCGTAGCCCTTTATTCTTCCGTTCCTACAAGGATTCCGAAGCAAAGAAAGGATTAGACCAAGAAGAAATCTTTGAGAAGCCAAGAAGGGAAACTGTGTCTGGTAAAAAAAAATGCATTGTAATCATCATCCCAGGCCTAAATTGAAAGCCATCATAACACAGTTTTATTCTTAATAACAGGTTGCTTAAAAGAATTAAATGTGGACACCATATATGATAGTGTTTGATTTAGGAGCCAAGATTTGATGGATGTTCAATCTTAATATACTGAGGTTATAAAGCAATCATTCATTCGCAATAAGATAAGGGTTTAATTAACTAGTTAAGGAATATCAATGGAAGTAGGATTCATTTGTCAAAGTTTTTCCAAAAAATGAAACCCATCAAAATTGCAAATTTACATGTAAAAAAATTCTGTATAAGGAACTGGCATGGCTGTAAGTTGTTTAAACACCTTTGCACAGTTTGCATATGTATAACTAGATGTAATAATTTGATCAAGTAAGAAAACAATTTTATGAAATGCCAATTTTTCATATTAATTAAATTAAAAGACATTTAAAATTCACATATTTTTTATACGACCGCAAAAATTTTTGCGGTCGTATAATGGTATGGTGCTGTCGTCGTCGTAGTCGTCGTCGTTGTCGTCTGTAGACACTTTTGTTTTTGGTCAATAACTTTAGTTTCAGTTGACCAATCCTTATGAAATTTTAACACAATGTTCCTTGGCACAAAAGGAAGGCTTGGCTGAGTTTTGGTAATTGTGGCCCCACCCGTTTTTAAAAAAGGGGCCAAAAAAGGGTTAAATTTGATATTTTCACATATTTGACTGTAGAATCTTTATTATTTATTGGATTTTGATGGGGTTTCTTTCAGTGTCCTCCTGAGGAAATTTCCAATCACTAGTATGCCAACGGATTTCACGTAGCATGTACCGTTCACGAGATATATGGGGCCCAAAAGGGGCAAATTTCAAAAATTTTAACATTTTTATTTTTAGTCCGATTTTGATGCAGTTTTTTGCAGTGGATTCCTTATGAAAAATTAACATAGCGCTGCACCATTAGATTTTTGATAACTTGTTTCTTTTCCAGGCTATGAGGGGCCCAACGGGGCAAAAATTTCAAACATGCAGATTACCTAAATTTTTTATTTTTCATCCGATTTCAATGGAATTTTTTTCTTTAGATTCCTCACATTGTAGGCTTTCAGTAGTATGTCAACAGATTTGGTGTAGCTCTTACGGTTTCTGAGCTAAAAGGGGTCAAAGGGGTCAAAATTGCAATTATTAGAAATATGTGAAGTCATTTTTTATTAGATTTTGATAGGATTTTTATCTTTAGATTGTACTCATTGTAATCTTTCATTGATATGGCAGTATATTTTGCGTTGCTCTTTGGTTTCCAAGCTGTAATGGGTCAAAGTGGCCAAATTGCTAAATTTAAAATATGGGTCATTGGATTTCAACCTGAGTTTTTTCTTTGGATTTCTCTTGATGGTAGTCAACAGAACTTTTTAGCTATTACAATATCATAGTAATAAGGGATTAAAAGGGCTAATTTTTATTTTCACTAGTTTGTGTCCAGTTAATTAATGTATCAAGGTCCTTATTGTGTCAAGCAAATTACTGTGTCCACATTCATTTTAGTTTACACTTGTTCAAATTTCAGTGGTCGACATGCTGCGGTCGTATCATGCTGCGCTCGGCGTAGCCCTTTATTTGATGAAATTTAGATTTTTTTTTACAAAAGTTATCATGGTTTTTGTCTATGTCGCGAAGACGAGACATAGCGACCATAGATTCCGTTGTCGGCGTCAACATTGGGTAAACCCAATGTTAACCTTTTTTTGGAACTTCAATAACTTTCTGAAAATCTTGCTCAATAGCATTGAATTTGTGACACAATATTCAGTACAACTTCATTATTGAATCCCAAGTAAAATTTTGAAAAAAAATAATTCCAATTTTTCCGTATTTTGCCATTTGTTGGACTTTTTTTTTAATATTTTTTTTTTGTTTTCACTATATCTCAACACCTACATGCCATAGAGGGGTGATGATTGGTAAGTGGTTACATCTTTAGTAGTAACCAACATCCATTTCAGAATTATGTCACCTTGACCTATATTTTCCACATCAATGAATTTGACTACATTTTCACTTTGGTCCATAGTATCAACAAAGCTTAAACAAAATTGGAACTTAGGAAATTTAATTTTGACATAGAATTGTTGCATGTAGACTATAGATAAGCAATAAACTTTCAGGATTTTATTCTGGTTCCAACTTTGGTAAATTTCCTGAAAATGTCAAAGACTAACAATTTTTGGAATTTTTGCATACAATCAAATATTTTAGCAATTTTTCATACCAGACATAATTCTGAAAACGAAAGAATTAAAAATATGGTTCCAATTTCGGTAAATTTCCTGCAACTCTCAAAGACTAGCAGTTTTTGGGAATTCTTGTTAGCAACCATGCTTTTAGATTGAATTTTAGTGAAAACAAAAATTTTCAATGCCTACATTTCAAAAATTTTGATTCTAATTTTGGTAAATTTCCTGATAATCTCAAACTGAGTCAAAGACGAGTAATTTTTTTGATATTTTTGTTAGCAAACATGCTTTTTGGATGAATTTTTGTTAAAACAAATATTTCCAATGGTTAAATTTAAAAAAATATTGGTTCCAATTTTTGGTAAATTTCCTGATACTCTCAAAGACCAGTTATTTCTTAGCATTTTTAGTAACCACATCTTAATATACCGGCAGGCCAAATTATAATAAAAGCGGAGTGAGCAGGCGAGACACCAGGTTCCGCGGAACCTTTACGAATTATTGGCTTTTATATGTCAACTCCTCAGTTCACACAAAACTTTGCAGAATTATTCTTTCAAAGGGTTATCAGACTTGATTAGCCAGTTATAATTTTTTTCCCTAGTGCCATTCTAAATTGAGAACCCTTGCCTTAATCACTTACTTACAGCATTGAAGGGATGAGTATAGACATATCATTCTAATTTGTACAGAGACACTTGTAGATAAGTGTTTGAAATCTGGTATCATTGATAGTCAACTTGTGGCTCCTATTATATATATATATATATCAGCTGACCCTGTGACAAGAAATTTTAATTATATAGTTATCTACGTAACACTAAACCTTATGGGTAGATAACGTGGCAAAATATATAAAGATTTATGATAAAGTATAATGGGAAAATGTTTTTTTGCCAAAGACTGGGAAAATGTTTGTTTGCCAAAGACTAAAACTCGTTATAATATAGTCCAAAACTGTCTGATGTACGTTATTTGAGAGATAACATAATGTCCTGGAAAGTAGTTATACTTCTTTAACAATTTTCCTGACAATGGAAAATCATAGAGACCTTAGACCTTCACTGTTGTTCATAGATGATCGATATGGAGCACAATTAAGTATGCTAAAGTTAAAAAAGTCAAAGGTCATAGGTGACTTATCAGCGACTTCTAGCGTTGTGAGCTTATAAACACTGAAATGGTAACAGATAGCTGATCAAATGTGTTAAGGCCAACATTGTTAATTGTTAATTTGGGTCCAAAATTATTTGACCACTTGTATGGCAGGCTTATGGACAAAAACAATTTCATGATGTCATATTTCGGTTAATCCCCTAAAAGCCTAAAAACCATTGAATATACAAAAACAGACAACTTTTAATGCAAACGATTGTATACACTTATACATATGGCCCATTTGGGTGACAAGATCTACTTTAATATCTTTTAAAATTAGTATATTGACAAATGCTTCTTAGAGAGTGATGCTGCTTCAGATGATTTGGGCCACTCTTACCTGCATTTTATGCTTCAATGACTTGGCTTATTGTTTGTGTTATGGTTCATATCTGAGATGCTATATGCGGCACATCAATCATGTTTGGTCAGTGGATGCGTCTTGGAGAGCAAAGCTGCTTTAGATGATAATTGGGTCAATCTGACCTGCTGGGCAAGACCTGCATGTATAATTATTGACATAATATTTCATTTTGTCAATAACTTTGCCATTTATTAACCTTGAGATGAATTTGTTGAAAAATCTTAATCGCTATACACCATTGTGCATTATGATCTGACTGATTTCTAGGGTCCCATAGCCAAAAGAACTTTGCTACTAGTTGTCATGGGGAAGGGGGGAAGGGGTGATGTACTGATATGTGATCTGCAACTCCTCCCAAACCAATGAACAGATGAATAGAATTTGACCAATTTTAGATTTTCTCATGGCAAAATATGGACTTTCATTGCCATTAGGGGTACTTGTATGTCATCCACAACTCCTCCTAAACAAAACTAGAGCTGTCGTCAAATGGCAGCCAGTTATACCCCATGCCAATTTACCCCTGAATCAAAATGGTAGGTGCAAATGTAAGTGTGTGTGGACACATTACAGGTGTGGACACAGTACAAGTATTGACACAATACAAGTATGGATACAATCATTTGCTTCCCTCTTTTTTCAAGAAATTATAAAGTTGAAGTATCTCCCCTTCAAAATTTCCAGTAACAACCATATTATATCATGCACATCTTCAGGTGGTATATCATTGTATCAAAATAAAAGCACCTGTTCAGGACATGCACTGACAAGATAGCTCCCATCCTTTTTCTAGAAAATATTCAAGTTTAATTGTCTTCCCTTCAAAATTTTGAGCTGCAACCATATTACTTTATTTACATCATCATCAGGTGGTATACTTCAATCTGTGTAACATTGCATCAAAAATCCAAGTAGCCATTTTAGAGAACATGCTCCAACAAGGTACCTCCCTTTTTTCCAAAAAGTTAAATTGTCTCGACTTCCAAAATTTCCAGCAGTTACTATAATACTGCAATACACATCTTCATGTGGTATACTACAACTATGTAACATTTGATCAAAATCCAAAAAGCCTTTTAAGAGGACATGCACTGACAAGGTTTCTCCCTCATTTTTTCCTGAAATATTCAGACGAATTATCTACCTTTCAAAAGTATTACTACAGATAGTATACTACAACTGTGTAACATTTCATTAAAATTCAAGCAGCCGTTTAGGAGGACCTGCCCTGACAATTAAGGTTCCTCCTCTTTTTTAGCTCACCTGGTATAGCCAGGGTGAGCTTTTGCCATCACTTGGTGTCTGTTTTCAGTCTGTCCTGAACTTTTTTTTCCCAAAAATCTTCTCTGAATCTACCTGGCCTTTTTAAGGTGGTTCGGGGGACTAAGCGAAATCCATCAGAATTTTTCAATAGTTTGCAGAATTGAACTTCTTAAACTGAACTTCCAAAAAATAAAATAAAAATTGGGGGTCACAGACCATATAAGCTCACAATCTTGCGCCGAAAATAGGAAATTTTTGATTGAAATGTTAGGGAAAATTATCATTTTTGAATAAAGGGCTACACTGAGTGCAGCATGATACGACCATAGCATGTCAACCAAAGAAATTTGAACAAGTGTAATTTAAAAGTGAATGTGGACACAGTTAAGAGCTTGAAACAGTAACTTGATGGACACAATAAGGAGCTTGACTTAGTAATTAGCTGGACACAAACTAGGGAACATTAAAATTAGCCCTTTCGATCCTTAAAAGCATGGAAATTTTAAGAGTTACACTAAATCTGTTGACATACTTCAGACACCTCACATCAAGATGAATTAAAAAGAAAAAATTTCATCGAAATCTGAATAAAAACAACAATTTTACATATTTTCAAAAATTGCAATTTCGGCCCCTTTGACCCCTAATAGTTCAGAAACGGTAAGAGATATGCCAAAATGTTGGTATAATACAGAAAGTTGACAAGAGAAATCAAAAGAAAAATAAAAAAGTTGGATTATCTGCATATATTTGCAATTTGACCCCGTTTATTGGCCCATCAAAATCGGACCAGAAATAAAAAAATATAATTTTTGAGAATCGTCCCTTTTGGGCCCATTTATTTCATAAAAGGTACATGCGACGTGAAATCCTTCAACATCCTACTCATGGGAAATTTCCTCAGTAGTCCAATGAAAGAAACCCCGTCAAAATCTGATTAATACTAAAACTTCTACAGCCAAATATGTTAAAACACCCAATTTTGCCCTTTTTGGCCCCTTTTTTTAAAATGGGAGGGGCCACAATGTCCAAACCCACCCACACCTTCCTTTTGTGCTAAGGAACATTGTGTTAAAATTTCATAAGGATTGATCAACTTGAACTTATGTTATTGACCAAAAACAAAAGTGTCTACAGACAACGACGCAGACGACGACAACGAAGACGACAGCACCATAACATAATACGACCTCAAATTTTTTGTGGTCATATAAAAATTATTCAAGTTACATCCATGAGAATTTTGTTTAATTTTAAATATTGCTAGCCCCTGTTTTGAACTTTCTAAAAACAAAAAGAAAAATGTGGGTCACGGACCTTATTATGTAATTATTCCACAAAATCTAAATTTTCATAGTGATTTCGTTGTAAAATATTTTTTGAAATTATCTCCCTCGTTTAAATTTTCATTTAAAAAAATTTTACAGTATAAATACTATTCTGAATTTTTCGTTTAAAATTAGTGCTAGACTTAGAGAAATTGGGCCATTATTTGAGTTTTAAGCAAAATATTTTAAAGATTTGTCCAAATTTTAAAATGTTTGTATATTTCTGTAATGAAAAATACCTATTAAAGCATGAAACATGAAAAGAAAATGGCGGAATACCACCAATCCACCTGAAATATCCATCTTCGCTAGCCATCAGTTCAAATTTGAAGTAAGAGATTCAGTATGATTTATTGTAATAATTAAAGATTATTTACTGCATCTAATAATACAACAATTCACAATATATTTAATTACAAAGAAATAACCCTTCAAAAGTAAAGAAAGATTATAAAATCGTGGAAATTTTGCAAAATAGAAAAATAACTAAACACAAAATTTTAAGTTTTATTGTTGCGTTATATATTTAAAGACTGAATGTAAGCGAATTGATTGGCTGCAGCGAAGGTTAACTGCAACCAATCAAAAACGTGGATTTGAAATTACAGAAATCCAGCTTGATCTTCCAAGGGTGAAGATGAGAGGAGCGAATCGTAACCCTTTACTAGCGAAGATGCCTAAAATCAAACTTGGCGTGGATCATCACCAGGCTAGTAGCACGGGCACTCGTTTCATTTAAAAAAAAACACCCCTCCCTCTCTTCCTCCAGAAGAAGAGAGGGAGGGGTGGATTTTTTTTAAATGAAACAATTGCCTGTGGTATGTAGTTTAAAAAAAAGTTTGTCTGAGGACCAAACAACATGACTGCTGTTAATGAAAATAGAAAATCAGGGTAAATTGCTGTTTTTAGCTAAAAAACCGTTGCAGATATAAACTAGAGGCTCTAAAGAGCCTATATAGCTCACCTGATCCATGACTGGCATAAACTGCAGCCCAAAGTAACCCATTGTTAAAGTGTCTCATTTTCTAGAAGTTTCAAAGGAGAAAATCTTTGAAAGTGTTTTCCACATAGGGTGCAATGTTAAACAATGGTTCCAGCTGGCGGCCATCTTGGAATACATGCAGACTTACCAGACACATTCATCAATAGGTACCGACTACGGACAGTTGTCAGCAAGTATGGTTCCAATTGGGCAAGTAGATTCAGCAGTTTCAACGGTAATTTAAAGCCCACTATCCATTACAACCCATATCGGACCATCATTCAAAAAAAAATTTGGGCAGGGGTTCATCTTATAATTCAGATAATGCATATTGCCGAAATCAAAACATTCCAAGTCCCCCTTTCCATAAAAAAATTTTGGCAGGGGTTCCCCATTATAATCTAGTTAAAATATATTTCTTATATTGTGAAGAGAACTATGAAGCACAATACGACAATCAAGCTTACATTGTAAGTTATACAGTTGAACTTCAGTCTCTCAAACTTTGGTAGCTGGAACACCACCAATATCTC
>MJUU01061844.1:212697-249201 GCA_002080025.1 Modiolus philippinarum | reverse complement strand
TATCAGAGACATTCATGGTACAACAAGGAGTCAGACAAGGAGGAATCTTAAGTGCTGATTTATATAAAGTCTATATAGACCCATTATTACAGCAACTAAAAGACTCAACTCACGGGATTAAAATTGGCTACATACCGTGTAACAGTACCGCTCGTGCAGATGACGTTACCTTAAACTGCACCGATTTCGCAGCTTCACAAATCCTTCTAAATATGGCTGTGGATTACAGTAAAAAAGAGCATTACATCTTACAACCCCAGAAAAGTGTAGTTATCAACATGGAAAATTCTAAGAAAAACCCATTGGCTCCAAAATTATGTATGGATCAGGACGAAATAAAAAAGGTAGATTCTGCAACCCATCTAGGACTAAAACTACTAAAACAATGAGTTTTTCTTATAGCTTCTATTATACTTGTGATGAAGTCTAAAAGAACATCACATGCGTAGATGTAGTTTTCTGCTGCTAGTTTGAAATATCTGGAGCTTTGCCTAGCTTTAGTTCTTGGATAGCTTTATAGATCTCCTCTCTGGTTGGCATTGGGATCTCAGTATTCTGTGTTATTTTTGTAATTATGTCTATTTCTTGTTCAATTTCACTTGAATATGAGTAGTCAAAGTTTTCATTATATAATGATATTGCCAAGTTTGCGAAATGCGTCTTAAATCCTTCCATTATGTTGTGCTCACCGCTAACAGTCTTGTCTCCAATATTTAAATTTTGAATGCAGTGTCTCATGTTTTTTCGTTGCCTATTTAGTAGCAAATGGAAAGTTTTACTGTCTCTATTCCTGGTATTCATTATTTTCTCCTTTATTCCTTCTTTCAATGCCAGTTCTGTTCTATAATAATAATATTTGGCCTGTAGGTTGTTCTTGAGTAGTACACGACTGTTTTAGCGACAAGCAGGGACGGGCGAGACATCTATTAGGGTCCACTCTTGTTCATGATAACTGAAATCTTTATTTTTCTTCAGCTTTCATTTGATTTTTTTGTTTGTTTTGGAGTCCTCTTCTTTTAAACTTTTGGAAGTATGTAAAAAAGATTTTGTATAGCTCTTACCGTTTCTTAGCTATAAGGGGTCAAAGGGGCTGAAATTGCAATTTTCAAAAAAAAGAATATGTAAAATCTTTTAATTTTTTATTGGATTTTAATTCGGTTCCTTTCTTCTTATCCTCTTATTGTATAGTTAAAGTAGTATGTTGACCATACCTCTTACCATTTCCGATACCGAATATATGAATTATAAGGGCTAATTTTTATTTTCCTTTGTTTGTGTGCATCTAATTACTGGGTCAAGCTCTTTATTGTGTCCATTTAATTACTGTATCAGACCATTTACTGTGGCCCCATTCATTTTGAATTACACTTGTTCAAATTTTAGGGTTCGACATGCTGCGGTCGTATCATGCTGCGCTCGGTGTAGCCCTTTATTCTTTGATGCTGACATACCATCATGCATGTACCAGGTTAGATGATCCTCCCTTGTCTGGTTACTGAGATTTGAACTCAGACATAAACTTGAATGTTAGTCAATCATCCATAAAAGTGAATTAATTTTACTTGGATGCTGACTAAACACCAAAAATGCATCCATACACACTATAGGGAAAAGGGATAGAGAAAGGGGAAGTTAGGGTACCCATAAGGCTTTTAATAGTGTTGGTGCAAAGTCCAGCTATCCCAAGTTTCTATTGTTATTTATGTTTGTCTTTCATATGTCTTTTACTTTACTAGTACAGATCCCTTATAAATGTGGTTTGTGATTGAAATTTTCGACTATTTTAGGTGTCTGTTTATAATGCACACAAAGTTAGGTGATCCTGTCATGTTCAGTAACTGACATATGAACTGGGACAACTTATGTGCAAGTCGATCATGCGGAAAATGTAGGTCATAGTGATGTAACTTTGTCAGGATGCTGACATACAATGTACCACAAAATATGTATGCACATGCAAGATTAGATATAGTAACTGAGATACAAACTCAAATGTAAACTTTAATGTTTAGTTGATCATGCAGAAAACGTATGTCAAAGTGACAATATATTGCCTGGATACTGACCTACCATCAGAAATGCATGCATATGCAAGGTTAAAGATCATACAATGTACAATTATAGAGTTATGAACATGGGTCTAAACTTGAATATAAATCAATCATGCAGGAAATGTAGGTCAAAGAAGCCTACGTTTGCCTGATGCAGTAACATGCAAGATAAGATGATTCTACCATGTACAGTAAAACAGATAGGAACCTGGACCTAAAATTAAATGTACGACATTCAAGGGGAAATTAAAGGTCAAAAGAAACCTAATTTTTGGAGTTTGTATGTCAAATGCACCTGCATGCAAAGTTTGAGGATCCTACCTTTGATAGTTACCAAGGTGTGGCAAATCTCTGCCTGGTCCAAATTATATAAGCGACCAGCAAGGAACTTAGTAGAATATTGGACACTTTTGGAAACACATTCAAAGATCTAGTCCATTAGGACCTGTACATGGTCAAAAATGTAAGAGTTGGCCCCCTTTGAAAAATGTGACCAACAAGTCCACAACAGACCCAGGATGGCCGCCAGCAGGGAACATAGTTTAACATTAAAACCCTTAGAGAACGCATTCAAAGATCTCCTTAATAAAGCCACCTAGCAATTCTGAATCAAACTTCAGTTAAAATATTCCTGTAATTGCTGGTCCCTTTTAAAAATGTGTCCAACAAGTTTGCAGCTCATCCGAGATTGCTTCCAACTGGGAACTTAAGTTTTACATTAAACTTTAGGAGAAGTATGCAAAGATATCTGCTCAAGCCACAAAGCCAATTGTAACAATACTTAATCAAAAGAGTCTTTTGTCGGTACCTTTCAAAATGGCTATTACAATGGGGAACAAAGTTTAACATTGGACCCTATTGAAAACACATTGTCAAGAAACTCTTCTCAGAAATTACTGGTCAAATAAAGTACAAACCTAGCCATAATGGTCCGTAGATGGTCCCTTTTAAAAAAGGTATTGGACAGGTCCGTAGCAAATCCAAGATGGTTACCAGCAGGAAACATAGGTTATATTGGAACCTATGGATAACACTCTTAAAGATTTTTTTTTCAGAAACTACTCGTCCAGTGAGAACCAAATTTAATTATAATGATCCCTTGAATTGTGCATTACAAAAAAGGTATCTGGCATATAAGTATATATCTTCCAAGATGTCCAAATTGTAAAACATATAAAAAAAATGGTTTCTGAAACCACAAATCCAACTGCAATAAAACTTAATAACAATAGTCCTTGGGTGCTCTTCAATTATGTATATGTGTTCTAGGGTTGCACCCAATCCAAGACTGCCACTTGAGGGGAACAATTAGTTGGTCATTGACCTATTGGAAATGCCATTTAGATCTATGAAACTACTATCTATGTCAGCTTTGCTCCAGGTGAGCCTCTTGTTTTATTTACTGAATCGGGAAGGGAGATTAATCTCTACCTTCTGCAAAAATATCATCAAATTACCATCGGTTGGTTTTTTATGCCCTCAAATCGAGGATTGGGGGCATATTGTTTTGTCCTGTCTGTGTGTCTGTTTGTCTATGTCCGAAAATTAAACCTTGGCTATAACTTTTGAACTATGTAAGATAGATTTTTCATACTTATAAAGTGTACAGGTATAGTCAAGAGGAATATAAATATGGAAAACAAATTAGGTCAGCTCAAAGTTCAAGGTCAGAGCATAACAAGATTTGTCAGAAGACAACATTACTCGCCGGGGATCAGAGTGAACTCAATGCACAATAAATTTTAAATAATACATTATTATACCCTACGCATCGAAGTTGCGGAAGGTATGTAGTTTTTGAACGGTCCGTCCGTCCGTCTGTCATCACTAAGAGGGTACATCATTTGTCCGGATAACTCCTACAGTTTTTAAGATATTCATTTTGCATGTTGATAGTACATATATCAAAAATGCATGCTACTTTGATTTTGATTTTTGATCATTTTTGACAAAAATAGACATTGATGAACTTTGTCATTTTTATGCATAATATTGTTTATAGGGTACATCATTTGTCCTGATCATTCCTCCTACAGTATTTAAGATAGGAAGTTTTTATTTGCAGGTTGCATATATCAATGATGTGCCTGCTACTTGGGTTTTGATTTTTGATCATTTTTGATAAAAATAGACATTTGATGAACTTTGTCATTTTTATGCATAATATTGCTCATAGGGTGCATTATTTGTCCGGATAACTCCTCCTACAGTTTTTAAGATCTGAAGATTTTATTTTGCTGGATGATTTGTGCATATAATAATAATAATAATATGTTTATTCCAATCAAGGGCCCATGCAGGGCAAAGTCATTACAAAGATTACATTATATTACATCATATATAGAAAAAAAANCAGAGACGATTAAACACATGTTACTAAATGTCTCTGGTTTATCACAAGTGAATGTTGCCGATTATGTACTAGAGGTGGCACAAAGTCTAGAGATTCCAAGTGAAAATATAGATCGATGCATACATATAAAGAATATATAATAAATAAAATAAAAAGAGGATGATAGAGAGGTGACATAGTGAAACAATCCACCTCGTGACTAGTGCAAGAAATCAAGTACTGTTTGTAGTAGTTGATCAGATGCAAGAGTTACCAAGGGCCGATGCATATAGGAATCTATTATCACTATGCAAACCAGTCAATCTCCTTTCACCTTGCATTGGCGACAAATTAAATTTAAAAGGCATATATCAAATATATCAAAGATATGCTGATTGGATTGGATTTTAATTTTTGATTGTTTTTGACAAAAATACACATTGATGAACTTTGTCATTTTTATGTATAATATTGCTTATAGGGTACATCATTTGTCTGGATAACGCCTTTTGCAGTCTTTAAGAGAGGAAGTTTTTGTTTTGCAGGGTGATTGTGCATATATCAAAGATGTGCATGCTGCTTTGATTTTGATTTATGATCATTTTTGACAAAGATACACGCTAATGAACTTTGTCATTTTTAGCCGAGTTGCAATGAAGTTGAACTGGGCTATTGGTTTGGTTTTGCGGACCGGGCGTGCGTGTGGGAGGTCGGGCAGTCGTCAAACATTGGTTTCCGGATGATAACTCAAAAAGTTTATATTCAGTTGTAATGAAACTTGGATATATTGTTGGTTACCAGGAGGGAAGGAACCCTATTGATTTTTAGAAAATATGTCAAAGGTCAAGGTCACGGTGACAGAAAATAGACTGAAAATTTCAGAAAAATTGGTTTCCGGATGAAAACTCAAAAAGTTTACATCCAAATGAAATGAAACTTGGATATATTGTTGCATACTAGCATGGGAGGAACCCTATTGATTTTAGAGAAAGTAAGTCAAAGGTCAAGATCACAGTGATCGAAGATAGACTGAAAATTTCAGAAAAAAATGGTTTCCGGATGATAACTCAAAAAGTTTACATCCAATTGAAATGAAACCTTGATATGTTGTTGGATAGTAGTCAGAAAGGAATCCTATTGATTTTGGAGAAAATAGGCCAAAGGTAAATGTCACAGTGACCGAAAATAGATTAAAAATTTCAGAAAAATTTGGATTCCTCAAAAAGTTTACACCCAATTGAAATGATACTTGCATATATTGTTGAGTACCAGTAGTAAAAGAACCCTATTAATTTTTGATGAAGTAGGTCAAAGGTCAAGGTCACAGTGACCAAAAATAGAAAATTTCAGAAAAATTGGGTTTCTGGACCGAACAACTCAAAAAGTTTCCAATTGAAATGAAAATTCGATATTTTGTTGTATATAAGTAGGGAGAGAAATCTTTCGATTTAAGATAAAGTAGACCAAAGGTCAAGGTCACAGTGAACGAAAATAGATTCATATATTGAAATGTCAAGACATGAAACTAGGAAATAGACCTTTTTGAATTCTTAGATTTTGGATGTTAGGTAGGAAAGATAATAGATAGACAAATTTAAAAATAAATGGGCCGCCACTTTAACTTGGTCACATTATGTTTGAAGTTGCAATTTGGCTTGTGCACCCTGGTGCCATTTAACTTTTTAGGTATTATATTGCTTAAAGGGTACTAGAGGAGTTCAATAATACAGGATTTTCTGATATGTGGGAGGGAGCGTGGGTATGTGAGCTTGCTCAAGAAGGTTCTTTAATTGTAATTGTAATGTTTTAAGATTTTTAAATGTGATGTAAGGAAATCACAAGCAAAATAGGAACCCCCTTCTACTAAAAGAAGAAATTCTATAAGCAGGGTTCAAGTTTTTTTTTAAATTGCCATCAGGTCAATGTCAAGCTCAAAATGTCTACAACTATAGTACTGCCAGAAAGCTCTCTTCATATTGAAGCCACATACCAAATATAAACACCCTATCACTAAACAACTAACTTCTAGAAGCAAGGTAAAGTTTTAAAAAAAATGTCCTCAGGGCAAGGTCAAGGTCAAAATGTCTAATAATATGGTGCCGACAGAATAGTATCATCATAACAAAGGCACATACGAAATATGAACATCCCACCATTAAATGTCTACCTTCTAGAAGCAAAGTCAAAGTTTTTTTTTTAAATTGCCCTCATGACAATGTCAAGGCCATTTTGTCTACAAATATGGTACCAATAGAAAGCTCTTACAGTAATTAAGTAACATAACAAATTTATATGAACACCCTACCACTTAACGACTAACTTCTAGAATCAAAGTTAAAGTTTAAAAAGATATTGCCCTCAGGGAAAAGGTCATTGTCTAAAAGTCTACAAATATAGTACTGCTAGAACGCTCTCGTCATAAGGTAGTTATATACCAAATATGAACACCCTACCACTAAAAGCCTACCTTCTAGAGGCAAGGTTAAAGTTTTTTAAAAATTGCCTTACGGGCAAGGTCAAGATCAAAATGTCTTTGAATATAGCACCGCTAGAAAGCTCTAATCATAAGAAAGTTACATACCAAATATGAACAACCTATCAAACCACCTTCTAGAGGCAAGGTTAAAGTTTTTTTTTTTAAAAATCACCCTCAGGACAAGGTCAAGGTCCAAATTTCTACAAATATGGTACCACTAGAAAGCTCTCGTCATAAGTAAGTTACATACTAAATATGAACACCCTACCACTAAAAGCCTACCTCCTAGAGGCAAGGTTAAAGTTTTTTTTTAAATTGCTCTAGGGGCAAGGTCAAGGTCAAAATGTCTATGGTACCACAAGATAGCTCTCATCACAAGGAAGTCACATACCAAATATCAACATCCTAGTACTTCAGGTCTCCATTCCACAAGCAAGGTTAAAGTTTTTGTTGACGCCGTCGACGCCGACGGCGGGTATAATAATAGCTCTCCGGACATTCGTCACGGCGAGCTAAAAAGGGGTTAATCTGCAGCTGGGGCATATGTAGAGTTTCACAAACACATCTTGTTTCTGATCAGCTTTTTTGTTGGGGGAGGGGGGAACTTAATAACTGCACCTTTAAACCAAAACTTGCATATGTTTCTTTTATTAAAATAGCTTGCTTTAATACAATAAAGTATTCAAATTCAATCGGTATTCCAAAAATTTTAGTGCATTTCAGAAGAAAAATAAGTCAAATAGTATATATTGTCGATACTTTCCAAAACTAGAGTTAAGGTGGCCTAGTGGGCCACGGATACCCCCGCCCCGCCTCTTCCTGTATTTTCTTTAACATCTAAAAAGGAATTATTGGAAAACAAAATACAAAGTGCACATCTATTATATGTAATTAAGGTCCTGCATAAGTTTCATGAACTTCTGATTAGTGGTCAAGGAGGAGTAGTGGATACCAGGTATTCACCATATGGTTTGCATCGAGGTGAAAGACCTAAAACCACAAAGTCCAAAACATGACAATAATCACGAAAAAAAAATTATTGTAAAACAAAAAGCGTTAGTGCACATCTAAATTATGTAATCAAGCTCCTGCATAAATTTCTTGAAATTCAAATGAGTGGTCAGGGAGGAATAGTGGATACAAGGTGGTCACCATATGGTTTGCATTAGGCTAAATTGACAAAGTCCAAAATGCTAAAAAAATCTGGTAAAAAGGAATTTGGGGAAAATAAAAGTATAGTGCACATCTACAATATGTAATGAAGTTCCTGCATGAGTTTAACGAAATTCCAATCTGCGGTGATGAGTAGTGGATACCATGTGGTCACCATATGGTTTGCACTGAGCTCAAATGACAAAGTCCAAAACATGTCAAAAAATTGGAAAAGGGAATTATTGGAAAACAAAAAACTTAAATCAAATCTAAAATCTGTAATTAAGCTCCTGCATAAGTTTCATGAAATTCTGATCAGTGGTTTAGGAGGAGTAGTGGATACCATGTGTCACCATATGGTTTGCATTGAGCTAAAATGACAAAGTCCAAAACATGTCAAAAATCTTGAAAAAAAGGCAACCTCATGTTTTACTAAAACCATATCATGAGATCACTATGGTTACTAACATAATGCCATAAAATCACTATGGTTACTAACATAATGCATTATTGGAAAACGAAAAGCGTAGTGCACATTTGCAATATGTAATAGTTTCATGAAAATCTGATCAGTGGATCTATTCAGTGGTTAGGAGGAGTAGTGGATACCATGTGATCACCATATGGTTTGCATTGAGCGAAAATGACAAAGTCCAAAACATGTCAAAAATCTGGAAAAAAGGGAAAAAGCGTAGTGCACATCTACAATATGTAATTAAGCCCCTGCATAAGTTTCATGAAATTCTGATCAGTGGTTTAGGAGGAGTAGTGAATACCGTGTGGTCACCATATGGTTTGCATTGAGTTAAAATCAAGAAAAAAAGAATTATTGGAAAACGAAATCTACAGTATGTAATTAAGCTCCTGCATAAGTTTCATGAAATTCCGATCAGTGGTTTAGGAGGAGTAATGGATACCAGCTGTTGGATACAAAAAAGACGGACGGACGGACCCCATGAACACTATATACCTCCCGCAAACCGGGGGGGTAAACTAGGTTGATGACCCCATCAGGCAAGAATTCGGGGGAAGATGTTCTAAGCGTCATATATTGGAATATACTTAAAATTGTCATGATGATGTTAGTGGTAGGTCCACAGTATTTAATGTGCAGTAGCATAGTATGGACACAACTCAAATCCATTCTTAATTTATGCCGGTCCCAATTCCTGAGTTTGACATGAATAAATAATGTTAAGGTAGTACGGGAATGTGACAAAAAAAAACAAATTCACTATGAGAATGTTGGCATAATGAGTTTCAATGTCTTATAATAGTTTAATTTGATGAAATATGCCACTTGTATTAGGTAACAATGCAGGATATTGAATCTTTTCAGCAAATTCTTGTTGTATTAAGGGGAGATAATTTGTATATAAATAATAGGAAAAAATCAGTATTTTGCAATCTATTCAAAAATAAGTTCGGAGACCCCCAATTTTTTTTCAAGGAAATGGAAGGACTGTACATTAGCTAAATATTTACCAAAGTTTAAAAACTCTAACTGATGTAACAATAATAAATTAAAATTATTTTAAGATTTGACAATTTTCCCTATTAACCAAATAGCTGAATTTTACATGACAGATTTCATTCTTATATGACGGGTGACCCCTAATTTTTATTTTATTTTTTGTATGCTCTAATAATAAAGTGTAAGTCATGAAAATATCAGAAAATTCTATCTGATAATTTTTAGACCTCCATACCACCTAATGTGTTTAGCAAACAGTCGGTACAGCCTCAAGTCCTAGCAACTTGATATTTGGCATATTTATAGTTGTGTCGCGATAAAATACAGATTCCTTGCCCATATGGTGGTCCTGCCCCCTTAGTCATGCATGAACTATCATGTTAAGCTTTTACAAGCAGTTAGTAAAGCCTATGCTAATTGTCCTAGTCCTTTGATATTTTACATGCAGTTGCATCTTTAGGAATACATACCAGTTCCATGACCATGCAAGTGGTGGAGCTGACCTCTTAGCCATGCATGAATGATCAGGTTAAATTTTTTTGTTAGCAGTTAGTACAGCCTGTACCAGTAGTCTTGATCACTTGATATTTTACATGCAGCTGAATTTGAGAACATACCTTGTTGCACACCCAGAAATGGTGGTCTTGAATCTTCAGTCAGTTTGCAACCAGTTAATACAGCCTGTACCAGTTGTCATGGCCACTTGATATTTTACATGCAGTTAGTTTTTGAGGTACAAACTGATTTTACCTAGACGATGGCCCTGACCCCTTAGAAATACATGGACAATCATGCTAAGTTTTTCACAAGCAGGTAGAATATATGGCCTGTACAAGTGCTCCTGGCCACTTAATATTTGATATTTATCATATATTTAGTAACAAATACAGACCTTTTGAATATGTGATACAGTGTATGATGTTCATTCCGTATTCACACTATGACGTCATACCCTTTATCGCATGGCTTACCCTTTATCATATACCCCTTTTTTTAATTTTCTTTTTTTCAATTTTACTTTTTGTTATCAAAAAAATTTTACAGGGTATAAATTTTTTTTTGGGGGGGGGGGGGCAAAATTTTTTTTTGGGGGATAACAAAGATTGGTTTGGGGTGAAATTGTTTTGTGAGGATCAGTTAAAAATTCTAGCGAACTTTTTCCTTTACATGTGAGATTTAGTTCAACACTACTAGTCCTTTCCCCCCATTTTGAAATTTTCCTCTTCACAAAATACATGAATTTTCTCTTACCAATTTCAATTTTTGACAGTATGTTTCGGATTAGTAATCCTCTGTTTAAATATATGATAAACTGTATAATACATCATCCCGAGTTACCAATATCAGCACGAAGGCCTCTGGCCCAAGGGCTGATATTGGTCGAGGGATGATACAGCATGTGATACGGATTTTGCCATGTATTATTCCCTATGTAGTTGCCTCCAAAGGAGTACATAAAGATTCCAAGCCTGACTGGTGGCCCTCAACCTCTAAATGTGCATGAAGTATCTTTTTTAGTTTTTTTCGAAAACATTTAACACAGTTGGCCCCAGTAGTCCTAGCTGCTTGATGTATCTTACATGCAGTTATCCTTGAGGAGAACTTACGGATTCCATACTCAATGGTGTAGAATAGTAGAATATTTGTCTTCAACACCACATTTTTTATTTGCAGTTTGATTGGTACCATCTGTTGAACTGATCATGCTTGCCCTTCAGGAACACATGATGATACCTCCATTTTTCATAGGGGTTCATACTGCTACTGCTTTAGTTTTGTGGCCACCTTTTTGTTTCATCATGTTGTTTCATTGTGTTACATCTGAATTACAGTGTTTTTGAGTTTTCTATAGTTCTATAGTTCCCCTTTTCTGCCTTTCTTCTTTAGTATTTGTATGATTATGTACTATGGATTTTAGGTTTTTGAAGAAAGACGCATGAATCAGAATAGCATCACAGTATGAGTGAAATTACTCACAGGACTCCCATAAAACTGACACTTGCAATGTTTATGTATCCTAATTGAAACAGTCGTTGTTGGTTGCATGCAACTAATCAGCAGCTGACATTTATGCATCCTCAAATAATAGCAATTTATTTCCTTTAGAATCATGGTTCTAAACTAAATACCACACTGGAAGCTAGCTATTATGAATGGACTGGATACCTTAAGACCATTAACATAATGGAAACCATAAAAATCAAGAGCCAGAGGCATCATCAAAAACTTATTTTTATACCCAATCTCAAGTACCAGCAATTTTACAAAATATACAATATTGATTATTTTTTAATTCTAATATGGCTTCGTGCATTAGCTTTGTAAATAGAGTCATGTTATAATATCAATATAACACTCCTAGCATGTGCGCAAAAGATGCATAGTTTCTGTTGCATATTTTGAATCTATTTCTCATTTTAACTGTCAAAATCAACCATCTACCAACAAATTTTTAATTAAATTTGTTTCCAAAATTCATTATGGATTTTTTTTNTACTTGAAAAGGCAATGTTCGGGACAAACTTTAATTTTCCTACTTGTGACGTCACAAATAAAATCGTAATGTCCGGTTCGTAAGCAGCGTTGGTTGGAAAGTTTGAATGGAGATTATGATGACGAGGCATTTTCTACAATTAAAATAGCAATTAAATCAAACAAAAGTAAGTTTTTATTGTAATTGTGGAAAGTTTTTTTGCCAGCGAGTTTATCAAAATCAAAATGTTACGGAACCATTAGATATTCGCTGCTCACTTCGAATATAAAATGGGTGCAATTTCCATATTAGAATCGAAATAAATCATACCCGCCAAATACTATATTGTCATTATAACATGGGCTTTCGTTGTTTTTGCATATTTTACCCCTCGCTAACGCTCGGGATAAAATATTTGCAAAAACAACTCAAGCCCATGTTATAATGACAATATAGTATGGCGGCCATGTTTTATTTCTTAATTTTCTTTCATTCTTAATTCAAGATTGTGGGCTGAATACTTTTTCTTATATATCTTTTTTTCTGAATAATTTAACATTGCCTCTATAATTTAAAGCCATTACATCTTGTACAAATCACCAGTCCCTTAAGAATTCATTTAAAAATTGGATTCTATGCTCTAATTCTTTGAAACAAATCTTTGACCATATTGACATGCAAAATTGAAAATAACCAACTAAGGGAGTTAATTGAAATGAAAAATAACTTAAATTTTAAAATTAATAACAATTTTTGATGATGCCCCAGACTAAACAATTATGTTTTGCTTCAGTTAGATGATATCTCTTACCATATTTGGTCTTGATAATTTTTACAAACTTCAGGTTCATGCCTATTTGCCTGTTTTAACTATAGGATAAATGCAAGATGTTTGCTGATGTCTGTTTTTATTTCCTCGTCCTGTTGTAGGTGGATATAGTGGTTGGTTCATTTGTCAGTTGAATTTAAGTCTTTGTTAATTTTAAATAACAAGTCATAAATTGATAAGCTTTTGCCCATAGATCCATCTTTGATTGTATTTGAGGTTATATAATGCAAAATACTTGGACAATTTTTCAAAGATTTTATTTTTTTCTATCACTTTGTAAATTAAGACAATAAGTCTTCTGTTTTCAATCAAATTTAACTTAATACAATATTCAAAGTGTAAATATCATTTTATTCTTAATAATTAATCAGTACAAGTATATATTTGATAAATTTACAATAAATAAAAAAGAAGTTCTGGGACCAATTTACTGAACATTGAGCAGTATCCATACTATCTATTCTAATCCCTTATTTTATGCAAAGATAATGTGAAATGCAAAGTATCATATTTTCTTTCAATCATAATGTCTTCATGAGAACTGGTTCGAGAAAAAATATATGTAGTTGACCTGCCAGTAGTATTTAAAACAACTAACCTATACTTTTCCTCAACAAACTTATTCACAGGATTACAAAAGAGGAGTTTTAAGCTTTCAATAAAAAAAAATTGAAAACTTGTATAAATACTGGACACTTTGTGCATCTACATAATTCAATCTCCAGCAAAAATCTAAATGGTCCCTTCACTTTGATGACAACATTCCAAAATATCACAGATAAATGATTTCAGTGTTTGAAGATGGAAATATAACCATGATAGCTATGGATAATTACAGATGGAATACACTCCTTCTGTGGAAGAAAATTCATCCTCACATGATGTAATAAATTTAAAACATACTGACATGAATATCAACACTGAAAGTTAAGAAAATAAAATAACATAAAATTAAGGCAGTATAAAATGCAAAAACTTAGAAATGTAATCAAGTAATTGCTGAAAATTGTTATTGTTTGTGTCTACTAATGTTCTAATTTAGGAAATTCAATATTTGTCAATCATTCTAGCTTTCTAACAATGATATTTTTAAAATAAAATTACTGAAATAAAAGCTAATATTAAAGAACGTTAAATATATATGATTTGGAGAAAAACAGTTATTTTTAATTTCAGTGTAAAGTAACAATTCTCTTATCTTCTATTTCATTTTCATTCTAAACTGTAAAATATCTTTTCGGAACTGACTTTCCTTAATCATACAACAGAATATAGATCTAAATTTACATCAAATGATTCATGATTACTGTTAGTTTAAGTTGTGTATAAGATATAACAACATTTCATGCATTCTTCACTTTTCTTATCTTTTTCTACAATGTAGATGTACTGTATTTATAAATTTGAGCTTGTTTTACTTATTAGCACATCTTTCTGTTTAAAAATTTCCCTACTTCATGGATTTTTCCATCCTTTTAAATAGTTTTTTTTAGTTATGAGCACTGTGTCTTTGCAAAGCTGCTCTCATGGGATGAGGCCTATCTACTTCAGCATTATCTAAACAAGATTTCAGTCTCTGTTGGTATTCATATTCAGCCTGCATTCCAAGTCTATATTCTTCAGCCTCTCTTTCATAGGCTTCTTGTCTTAGTCTCTGATTATAGTCTATCTGACCAGCAAGGTCTGATTGGTAATTTCTGTTTTTATCCCAAGTTTTCTTCATTTGTTCATATTCATATTGTCTGTTTTCTTCTATCGTCTTCAGTAGCTCTTCCCTCTCTCTTTCAGCGACACTTCGTTTTTTCTCATTTTCAAGCACTGTAAGTAAAATAAAGATATTATAGATCTGTACAGTGTCTCTCAGTTTCTCTATATGAATTGAGATATTCACATGCATACGTGGTCAATTTTTCTTGTTGGATTTGATTTTACTGTTTGTTCACATATATACTTAAGTGGATCAGCACAGAGAGTGAAAAGTTTTGGTGTCAGTCTATGTATCTGCTAGCTGGAACACTGCTTCTCATTACAGAAATAAGCTGGTTCCTGTTTTCAGTTCTTTATTGTAAACCCCAGTACAAGAAATTATCAGGCAACTAATTCTGACCTCGTTTTGTCTGGTGGTAAACAATTTGTATTTTGTGGCTATAAATGTTAGAAAAATAATCAAACACCGTTATATTTGCAAGATTTAAAAGTCTCAGACACCCTCAGATAAGATTTCAAGATTCTCTAACTCAGCAAGCCTCATCAGAGAAATATTGATATCTTACCCTTAGGTGTCTGAGATTTCTCGATCCTGTACTTTCAAAGGTTTTTAATCCTTATATTCTATTTGGACATGGTTTTGGTTGGTTTGCCATTGTGTAGTTTGCATTTTTTATGCTTGTTTGAATATGTAATGTTTATTGCTAGGCTCATCATTGTCTTCTTTTCCAGTTTTTTTTCGGCAATTATGATTGTTATTATTGAAAATCTTGGTCAACTGAAACTAGTCCTATCCCATTAATTTCCAGGAAAAAAATGTATATAATACATAATTATCATTTTTTAAAATTTTTAGCAGAAAATAGCTACAGTGACCAAAACTATGACATTTATATTTTCAACCTAGTATGTAGAAATACAGTATTGTAACCAAGAAATAAATGGAATATGACTTTGCTTCTCTCAGGGTTTATAAAAATGTCTCAAAAATCATTCTAAAATTTACACCATTTTTTTAAAGACACTCAGGATCTTAAAACCAAATGCATTACTCACAGCTATTGTATTAAATTTTAACTGTAAATTCTAAGGGCTATTCCATAAAAATTTATCACCCAGGGGGGAACTCCAGTTTTATTTTTTTCTCTTGGTCCTGGGGGTCATCCTGTTGTTGGCTAATGGTAGAAATAATATTTTATTCTATTGGTGGTGGGATCTAAAATATATGGCATTCCCCCCTGGATGGTAGATTTAAATGGAATAGCCCTAATTATTTTCAGTCTAAACTTAGGCGTGTTTTTTCTTCAATTGAGTTGAACCACAATCTATAATCTAAAGATTGTTGATTTAACTTGGAATAGATGAACCTATTACAGCTTATATGTTGTATTCATAGCGATATTTCTCACTGTAAACTGTTTTCCCTGTATAAAATTCTATACAGAAATAACGCAATTGCAAATTGTATAGATTTCTACTTACATCTTTCTTGAATTTGTACTGCACGTCCCTGTAAAACGTCAGCCAGTAATTTTTTACGAGCCTCTCTTTCAAGTTTCCATTGATGAAGTCGTTTCTGCCACATCTTTTCTACTTCTTGGTGTATCAACCTTTCAAGTTCGACCTCTTTGGCCATTTCCTCTTCTTTGAGTTGTCTGAGATACTCACGATATCTACGATCTTCTTCTCGCAATTCTTTCTGTTAAAAAGAAAAGAAATAAAATGCAATATTTTACCTTAGTTTTTTCATAACATATATGCTATATAATTATCTAATTACTAAAGATATGTTTAAAATCAAGATTTATCTAGTGATTATAAGAGCCCTGTGCCAGTTTAATTTGTGTTTGTTTACAATCCCGCATCCAAGGGATAAATACAGATATGGATGTAGCGTTGCTCGACATCTAGCAATTAATTCAGCTCAAACAGTGATAGGGGCAGTCTTAAACTTACTATAAGGAATGAGCAAAGCTCATTGTTGAATTAAGGCCTCATGGTGACTTCAAGATGAAGATTAACAATAGAAGCTTTGTTTCATGTGCATTTACTCCATATCCTTTCATTGTTTATTATTATCTCCCCTGTTCTGTTTGCTTGACACTAAATGATGTAACTTGTTTGCCTCCAGTTTTTATTTTCTGATTGTCTCCAGTTTTTATTTTCCGATTTGCCTCCAGTTTTTATTTCTTGATTTGCATCTAGTTTTTATTTTCTAATTTGCCTCCAGTTTTTATTTCCCGATTTGTCTCAAGTTTTTATTTTCCGATTTGCCTCCAGTTTTTATTTTCTGATATGCCTCCAATTTTTATTTCTTGATTTGCCTCCAGGTTTTATTTTCTGATTTGCCTCCAGGTTTTATTTTTTGATTTGCCTCCAGTTTTTATTTTCTGATTTGTCTCCAGTTTTTATTTTCTGATTTGTCTCCAGTTTTTATTTTCTGATTTGCCTCCAGTTCTTATTTTCTGATTTGCCTCCAGTATTTATTTTCTGATTTGTCTCCAGTTTTTATTTCCTGATTTGTTTGCCTCCATTTTTTATTTTCTGATTTGTTTGTCTCCAGTTTTTATTTTTAGATTTGTCTCCAGTTTTTATTTTCTGATTTGTCTCCAGTTTTTATTTTCTGATTTGTCTCCAGTTTTTATTTTCTGATTTGTTGTCTCCAGTTTTTATTTTCTTATATTGTTCAATCTTTGATTTTGGTCTCTTGTGTAAAGAACTATTCCTTACTGATTAATTACTTTTACTACATGTTAAACTTTAACATTTTGGATCAAGTGTGACAATATGTTGGTTTTGCTTATTTTTGTAAAAATTGTAGACTGTAAAACCTATAAGAAAACATTTTTTGTGTTAATGTCTTATATTTTAACACATTCAACTGAATATAAAAGACTTACATATCTTACAATGATATTTTTTCTGAAGCTTATTTCTTTTCAAATAGTAGAAATTTTGTAGAACAGAATCAATTTCATACTTTTGATACAATAAAAGATTTATTTATTGAATTCCATTTTTAAAATGAAGAGACATACAGAATGAATCAATTTGGAGGTAAAAAAATGTTGGTTTTTGCTTTGAAAAGTTCCAAAAATAAAGTTGATAAAAAATTATGAGGATGAATGTATAATGACTATTATACTATGACCTATGTGCAATTGTGCATGCATAAACTTCCTCTAAAAATTGAATTATCTCCCCTCTCAGATAAAATGATATTACTGTATGTGCATTTATTAGTCTTCCTATGACTTAACTTTGCACAGTGTAGACCGAATAAAACAACACCTATATATAGACAAACACACAATGATAATCTGATTCCCTCTACATCCCTCCCCAAACAACTTTATTAGCAGCAGGAATAATATGTACCTTTCTTTGTAGTTGTTCTAATGCTTCATTCCTTGACTCTTCTAATAACTGTTCTAGTATTTTCAAATCAAATGCCAGTTGTTCCTGTTCTAGTTTGGCCCTCTTTTTCATCTTCAATTGTAGAGACATATCTAACATATCTCTTGTCTCATTTTGTTGGCGGACCTTTTCTTCTAGTGCCCTCTGTTCTTCTATTCTACGTAACATTTCTTGCTCTACAAGAAGCTGGTGTTCTTCTTGTTTCAAACGTTTTTCTTCCTCTTTCTTTTCTTCTAATGCAGCCATTTGTAATCTCAGCACCTTAAAATAAGCACAGTATATTAATTTCCAAATTTTATTACAATACTTCAACAATTTTTCTGAATACGTCTTTTTGCATGGAAATGGCCTATTATCAAAATTTTATACTTATGGCCATTCTCATAATTTGTTTCTATCTGAAAATTTACATTGATCTAATTTAACAATATTTCTCTATGGAGTCCATTATCCTAGCTACTTCAAATACTAAATTTACACTACTCTAGCCAGGTAATTTTAATATATACATTTAAAAAGGTTATTCCCTGTGTTGGAGTGTCTACTAGATAGAGATACTGATTCACTTTCTTGGACTTTTTTTAAAAATCATAATCAAGTTGTTTTCTTCTGATTTGCAATTTAGTGTTTCTAGGCAAGACTAGTCATGGCTAACACATTTTGACCATAAATCAATAGCAATGGCAAAAAAATAATTACACATTAAAATATTAACCAGTAAAATACCAGAAAAGTTACATCACTAATTGATTCTAAACGAAAAAGCAAAATCTTGCTGTGAATCAAATATCTATTCTTGCAAACAACATGACAAAATGGCAGAATTACTAGAGAAATATTGCATTATATTCAACTGGAAATCTATAACTATGTTTATATCTACCTTTAGAACATCTTGATTTCTTTCATAAGTAGCTTTAGCATCCCGTTCTTCCCTAGCGGCTTTGGCAAGTCTATCTTGCTCCCATAACCTAGCATACATATCATCCTCTTCCTTTTGTGCCCTATTAATTTCATCCTTTACCCTCAGTTGTTCTAATCTCTCTACACAGACCTCATCTTGATGACGTTTGGACATTGTTGATCTTAACTCCTCACACTGATCCCTGAAAAAAAACACCAGAATATAATATTTTTATTGAACTGAATGGACCTGGCTTAGTTATTTCTAGTCATTATTATAGCTGATTTCCTGGATCATTAGTGTATTTTATTTGCAGTTCTTCAATGAATATACCTATTTTCCTTTAGAAACACCTATAAGAACACCTTCAAAACTCATGTCTTTGTCTGGTAATCAATTAATCAAGAGTTCTTTAGAATTCTATTGTATACCAATTTGTACTGCCTTGATACTCCAGTGATGAAAATTTGGCATACAATAGAATTCTATAGGATTTTAATTGTTTGATAAACAAAAGAAAGGAGGTTTGGAGGAGAAACATTTGTCGATTATTTCCCTGTATACACCGTAAAAGGAAAGATAATTTTTACATGTTTAATTTGAATACCAAAACTTTATGTATAGAGATAATCATTAAGTGTTTCTCATATTGTTGGTTTCTCCAGACATCTTTTAAGGATATATGATTTTCAAGTTGCTTGTGACAGGAACTGAAATATAACATATCTTGAGCTGTGATTCTTTCTTGTAGAAAATTAACTATTATTGCTGCGGTCAAGGAAGTGGCAAAACTTTTATTGTAATGAAGTCCAGATTTACACCCCAAGCTTACACAATGTGCAAGATTCATCGATGTCAAATGTCTACATTGTAGATATATCAGACGTGAAAACCCGACAAATGTATACAATGTTGTCTTTGCATGACGGAGAGTCAATGAAAGGTAGACAGCTTGGGGTGTAAATCTTAATGTCGGTAAACTGAAAGTTTTGCCACTTGCTTGCCCGCAGCAATAATTACAATGATTAGTGAAGGAACTCAAGGAACATCTGCTTTTGTTCCTACACATTCCCAACAACAGTCAAGTTTATCAGGGAAAGCAAAAGGGGAATGGTTTCCAATAATTGGAAATTTACCAATTCACGGCCAGTCATAACAAAATAAACGGTGTGCCTAATATACAACATAAATCCAATTCAAGGTATTGTCAGTTTGAGGGGCAAAATCAAAAATAATTTTAATGTTGGCCTTATTTCTCCTCAATAAAATATGAGTTTTTCCTAAAAATTAAATATTTTGTACACTGAAAGCATATATGTTGCTTATTTTATTTATTAATTATCAATAAACTATTCAAAATCATTTTATATGACACTTAAATGGTAAAATTAAATTTTCATAAGATGTGCAAACATCCAAACTACTTTAACTCAAGAAAGAACAATTTGATGCATATTGTATAAAGTTGTTTTTCAAAATCTGGAAAAGAAAATATCTACCTGAACTGCTGATTATATTTTTCTTGCACAAACTGTAACCTTTCTTCTTCTCTTTTATCTTTTAAGAATTTAGCTCTTTCTCTCATTTTGGCTTGTCTTTCCAGTACAGTTTCTTCTTTTGCTTCCATTTCCCTCAAGTACATTTGCTCCTCCTGTCGTAATAAACTTCGAAGCCTGTGGGATAAAAAAAATTATAATCTTACATCAAACCAAAACTCAAATCAACAAGAAATGGCACAGTTTAAGACAGAACTTATTATGTTTATTTGATTTTTGTTTTTTTTCACTATTATAGTTTTGTATCACAACATCAGATTTCATTTGGTTAATGCATTTCAAACATTTTTTGAAGTTGTGGATTTCTTTTGTTTGGGTTCTAATGATGCTGATGAGGAATTAATTTCCGAAATGGCCATACAGCTCATTAAAATTTAATGCAGTTGGAGTTAACATACGTGTTATGGTCTCATATTCATTTACTCCATATCCTTTCGTAAAATATGTATACTGATCATGTGCAACTGCCACTCCAAAGCAATTTTCTTCACTCACAAAGTTTCAACATAGCAATTATATGTACAATCAGATTTTGAAAAGATACATTTTGTTGTACTTAATGAGGTTTATTCCTCGTGTTCTGGTTTTCTGTCCGATTTTCAAATTTTTGGGGTTTTAGAATTATAGTTTTTAGTCCATGGACCCTCTTATCTTTCACTTCATTGTCAAACTCAAGAAAAATCAGAAGAGTTCAGTTTCCCAACAAGTATATGTAAATGATTAAAATTATATATTACTTGTCTCTTCTATCTTCAATTGTAAAATGATTGGCTAGCATAAGACCATCAACACGTCTTTTTGTTGTGTTCAGTTTAATTTTTTTATCAGTGGTTCTTTCCCATTCATTTTTCAGGTCATTGAATCCCAAATACTGTGTGTTCTTTGTGTATTCTTGTAATTTTTCTTCCTTTTTCCTCCTTTCTAAGATAAGGTATTCTGGTGGCCTCTTGTTTGGTGCTCTTGCTTTCTACAAAACAAAAAAATAAGGACTATAACTATGTAGTAGTAAATGGTTTCCCAAAAATTTGTGTGTAAAAATATCATGCTAAATTGTCTGTAGCTCCTTTTCATCAAAATTAAAAGCACTTTCTCAAATTTGAATGAATTCAAAAACAAAAAAATAATGTAATAAATCTATTTTTATTTATAAAAGTCAAAGAAGGTTACATATGTTCATTACTTTTACAGAAAACTATGTATAATGTCTTCTGAAAATATATACACATACTGCAAGAATGAACTAGCAGCAGTTTTCAATGACATATTTATAACATTGATTTAACAAGTGTGGATCATATTGCAAGGCAATACCAAGTCCCCTACCGGTTACGGTAGAACAAGGTCTTATTACAGTACTAGCAAAAATGGTAAAATATGTTTTCTAAGTCAAAGACCCATAACTCTATCAAAAATCAGTGGACCAGAACCCAACTTAATCTTGATCTGTAACTCATTAAAGTAGACCAACATACAAAATATCAGATCAATACCTGCAATGGTTTAGAAAAATGTGTGGAAAACTGATGCGGGACTGACAGACTGATGGACGTACAGAGCGCAAACCTAGAGTCCCCTTCAGCTATTGCCAGCAGGCCTAGGGGACTAATAAGGGTGTATTTCTTTCACCATGATAGTTCTAGACATTTGGAACATGTTGATTAAGTGTACCAGAACAGTGTGCAAGAAAAACTATAACACTCTTCTTTGTGCATTATCTTTTTCATTAGTGCAGAGAGAATCCAATATGGAGTCGTTTGTTTACATTCTTTGAGATTGCAGTTTTGTTGACATGTTTGGCCTCTGTTGATGTAAAATAAAGTTTGGAATGAAAAGGTGAAGCAAATTCGAATACCTTGAATTTGAACATTTTTTATTAAACATTTGGGTCTATGGACAATTTTTGAATAAATCTCCAGTTTCAGTTGACTGGTTTATCACAAGTAAATAAATTAATTTGAACATCATACCATGCAGTTTTTTGTTTTCAGTCTGTGCCTTTAGCCACTAGCCCTAAGCCCGAGACTAGTAAAATCAGTCTCGGGCTAGTAAAAATTTGAGGTCAGTAGCCCGCTTGGCTAGTTAAAATTGTACCTTTTTAACAAAGAATCTTCTATAAGGGCTAGTGAAATTTAGTGCGGGCTAGTACAACACAGGACCTTACTAGCCCCCTTGGGCTAGTGAATGAAAAAGTTTTTGGCACAGACTGTGTTTTTACAGAAAAATTCTACAAACCAACCTCAAAGTTGTGAATTCAGCAACGTTAATCAATATTGGGGTAATGGGGATATTTTTTTCATTTCTTGGTAGATTTTGTTCAACCAAAGTAAAATATGTTGGAAATAACATTTTAAAACCATGTGCAGATACCCTAAAATTTATGCAGATAAATGGAAATCTTTACGATTTCTAAATTAAGCAATGCTTCAGAATTCTGCAACTGTTGCCAAATTCAACAACGCTGCTGAATTCGGAGTTTTCCCGGACGGATGACAGAATAAACTGTTAAAGTCTTTTAGCACATTGATAACTGGAGTGCATATTTCTACCTACAAAATTCACATAGGTCACATCTGGGGACCAAACAAGGGATCTCTAGCACTTCAGTTAGCCGCCTAACCATTCCATCGATTAGCTAACACAAAATGTCAATTATTGCAGTTTAACTTACAATTGCAACAGAAGACGGCGTAGGACCCGTGTATTCACGGGTCTTACGGGTGTACTGTGATACCATCATGTTGACTGGTTCGTTTTTTATACGATATTATCTATTATCACACTTTTTGTTCCAATATTTACAGCTTATCAATATTTCAAATCATCATGGCCACAGTATTTATGTTTCCAGGAAGTGACGTCACGACAACAAGAGGTAGGCAAAGTCTTACAGCCCCGGATTTTTTTTTTTAGAAATTCATCTAAAATATATTTTTCTAGTTGATAAAAAAGTTTATTTGATGTGCCGTTTAATTTATTAAACTTTGAAGAGATAGAAATCTGCATATGTTTTTTGAATTATGCTATAAATTATTGAAATATATCTCGAACTTGAGGTGTTGAATTTTTGCTGCTTTTCAAATACGGAAGTGGCGGTAACTTTGAAAGCCGAAGTGTGTCAAGATTTGTATCATAATTTTCCTGCATTTCTCTACAATACACAGGCACCTTTACATCCACGTAGTATTAAAACGTTGATATGTTGGCTTATACGTCTACAGTGACATGAGCAATAAGTTACAAGTAGACTTGTTTCATTCAAAATAATTTTTGGTAACAAGACGTTCTGGCCCTACAACCAATCCGTCCTTGCCTATCCGGCCCTACTATATTTCTGTGTATAATATTGTTTTCCGATAGAAAATGTAGAATATTTTAGAAGAAATTACGCATTTATATCAGTTTCACTATAGGTTTGTTCGCGAATCCAATCAGTGACGTCACAAAATTAATTTTTTTGTTGGCAAATAAGTGAGAACCGAACCGTCAGTCAAAGAACGAACAATCCATGGACAAAGGCAACATCAGAAACACTAGGAAACAAGAACACCACTTGAGTACGGGACAAAAATGAAAAACGAAGACACATACAGATGAGCAAAATTGTATTTCAAGAATGAATTGGTGTATTTCAAATATTTGGAAATTGTCAAAAATTTGAATACTTTACAAATACGTCAATTAGATCAAATAAACATAATCAAATATAGAAAATTTTTATATCCTGTTAAACTGTAAAATTTCTTCATTTCAGATCAAAAGAAATGATCAAATTACCTTCAAAAGTTAATTGAAAATGACATTTTTAATACCCTAATTAATGATTACGATTTCTTGCCAGCCAAAAGGCTCCACAGGTAAAAATATCGAGGTTGTGACGTCACGGGCAAAAAAGCCTATATTTAAATTATTGTCAATTTTGTTTTTTTTTACGTTTTGTGTTTTTTATTTTTTTTAAGATGTTTATTTTTTTCATCAGATTTTCATATTTTATATTTTAGCACAATATAATTGTTTTAATTATCACACACATTGATTGCATTGCAGTATTTTCACAGTAATATGATATATGAATGTGCTTAGTATATTTTATATGACTTTTGTAGTTGTATATATAAGGGCTATTCCAGCAAAAATTCGCCACTTATTTTTATACCCCCCACCAAGAGAAAAAATATATAGATATCTATTTAAACTATAACATTGTATTAGGATACAGTAGAAATTTACCTACCACCAACAGAAAAAAAAATAAATGGTATCCATCCCCGATGGGAATTTTAAATGGAATAGCCCTCTAGCTAGAAGTAATGTACTGTCTGTGGTACCCATAGACCCCTTAATGGCGGACTTATCGTAATCAAGGGAGATAACCAAAATTAACTAATTTCTGAAAATGTTTATATATATCTTGTTGTTAAAATTAGATAATAAAATACTAAATTTTGATGCAGTCTTTGTATTATTTGTCATAAAAAAAAAAATTCAAATGCCAATTTTATACTCTGGAAGGTTGAAATCATCCTCGTGAACTTATGGTTTTAGTTTAATATTTGGGATTTTTTTTTCTTTTTGTTTGATGCTTTTACACATTTACAACAATATTTTATCAATTAGAAATATAGGGACGGATGGAAGAAGGCCAGATCGACCAAGGCTGGATTGTTGTAAGGCAGGATGGTCTCGAAATCAAAATTTTTTACCCTCTCTTCTTCCAAGTCAAGAGAAGGAGAATGTTGCAAATTTGAATGAAACATGTGCTTTGGGCGACAATAACTTAATCCAAGAAAATGGTAAAGCAAGTTTGTTAGAAAATACAGCAATATCACATACCTGTCAACCTTTGAAAGCCCCAAGTAGGGAGATCTCCCTGCCAAAATTTTTCTGAAGTAGGGAGATTTGCCATAAGAGGCTTTCTCTACATATATTTAGGCCTAATTGAAGTGATTCTTTGTATGTATATACTCAAATAAGTTACATGTACTATTCTCAATTGCAAGCAAATTCACTTTGACGTTCATATGTATATATGCATAAAGATCCTATTAGTGCTTGCTAGATCTTTCACTTAGAGAGAGAGCTTTACCTAAGCCTTTCTATGTACATTTAACTGGAACATGTGGAATAAGGATCATCAAATAGGAATTGAACTTGTAGATGAAAAAGATAAAATTAATATATATGATTAAATAAATTACTTTGAATTTGTATATAAAAATAAATAGCTAGCAAATTTTGTCTTTAAATATTTTATATTTTTAAAATTTATTTAAAATTTGTTTTTTATGTGAATTTACTAGTATACAAAAAGATAATAATTGAAATGCTTTAGAATAAAATCATAAAAACTAAAACACAGGTTTTAAAGGGAAACAACCCAAATGTCAAAACACGTGTTCTGGTCACAGTACAGTCAGGGTAACTACTGCAATAAGTGATTTTATAATCACCTGTACAAGTTACTTTTGTGCATAAAAACATGAGAAGTAAGATTTGCTCCCCTTGATTTACTGCTAAAATTACTGTATGAAGTGATTACAAAAATCACTGAAAACAGTTATTAAAGTTTTTTCACCCCTAAACATGGATATTCTCATTGTCTTGGTCCTGCAAATGGCCTAGAATTTGTCATAAAATACTGAAGATTAATATTTTGTCAGTTTAAAATGATATCAGATAATCAAGTCAATGTGAGTGATGTTTTAATTTAAATCACTGTTCACGATAATTTTTAAAAATTTTTAAGGAAAAATCACTGTTACAGGTAATATTTTTCTGTAGACCCCAGCAGTCTTCAGGCCCTGCAAATACCTCTTTTTTGACCCCGAATACCACCTTTTTATTTTAATGCTTTAATATAAAGTTGAAGTCAAAGAAAATTATCACTGGTGGTCAGAAAATTCATTTTAAATTGGAAAACCAGCGTTGAAAATGGCATTAAAAATAAAAAATTCTTCACAAAATCTCAAATTTCTCTAAGCATGTCATTGATTTCTTTACAAACATACACTTAAGAGATGCCACACATACTATTTCATCATAATGAATGGCTACAACCAATCTAATAAGTAAACCATCTAAGTAATTCTAGATTTTATACACAATTTGAAATTTTGTTAAAAGAGCTTAAAATTACTTATAGCAGCTGTGATTTAAAAATCACTTGTACCAGTAGTTCCCCTGACAGTATAAATAGATATTTTTTCCTGCATTCAAACTGAAAGGGAAATTTAATTGTGAAAATAAAGTGGAAAAGAAATTCAATGTTAAAACAATCAATTATCTCAAGCAATTGACTGGATGTTGCAATGAATGTAAGCATGTAATCTCTGATTGACAGGTAATTAGGTGATAACTCAGGTAAACACTGTCGATGAGTGTTTGTTTACGACTGGATTAATCCTTTGATTAGCAGAACAGGTGTAATAAAACTATCATTTTGGGCAATTTGATAAAAGTGACTAAGATTATGGGCTTCATACTTCCATTTTTGGCGAATTTTCGGAAATCAGGAGATTCTCAACTTCCGCTTGGGAGACTGATAGCTGGCGGGAGATACGTGAATTTTTGACAAAATATCGGGAGCCTCCCGAAAAATCTGGAGAGTTGACAGGTATGATATCATTTGTGGATCAAGCCTAGGGCTAGGAAAAAAGGGAGTTCCATTCCAGATTAAAGGGGTATTCAGGCCATTTTTATGCCCCGCTTACAATAGTAGGGGGCATATAGTGTTCTGGTCCGTTCGTCTGTCCCAAGTCAGGTTTACCCTCAGGTTTAACATGTTTAAGTTTTTTTTCTGTGAAGTATGTATGCTATTATCATGAAACTTTGTATAAATATACATTAGGATATTATCAAACAAAAATCATAATAAAAATTCATCCCGGCTATCAACTTTATGCTTCACTGATCATGGAAAAAAAGGGGTAGTATGAAGTTTACCCTAAGGTTGAAGTTTTTTTTTCTGTGAAGGATGTATGCTATTATTATAAAACTTTGTATAAATACACATTAGGGTATAATTAAACAAAAATCATAATGAAAATTTATCCTCGCTACCAACTTCATGCTTCACTGATCTTGGATAAAAGGGGGGTAGTATGAGGTTTACCCTTAGGTTGAAGTTTTTTTTCTGTGAAGAATGTACATGATGTATGCTATTATCATGAAACTTTACATCAATTCTCATTAAGGTATAATTCATTAAGGTAGAATTAAACAAATATAATAATAGAAATTTATCCATGCTACCAATTTCATGCTTCACTGATCATGGAAAAAGGGTGATAGTATGAGATTTAACCTCAGGTTTAAGTTTCTTTTCTGTGACATTGTATGCTATTATGAAACTTCATATAAATACACATTTAATGGGATATAAATAAAAAAAAATGAATAACAAATATTTACCTATGCTACCAACTTCATGCCTCACTGATCATGAAATATAGCATTCTAGCTCAAAATAGGTGTGAGGCGGGGCATTGTGTCCGTTAGACTCATATTCTTGTTTAAAAGAGTTTTGATCTAGCCAAGTAATATTTATTTAAAAGTCGCAAATAACACAAGCTCTGATGAGCTTTTAAAACCCACAAACATATATACATGTACATGCATGATATAGCAACACATATCAATATCATCATTGCTAATGGTTTGCAGATGCAAAGAACAAATTTCAAAGGCCTACGATTCCTGCTGTTTTAAAAATTGTTTACTTAATGCAGAAATAGTGCACATACTTTGGAAATAGAACAAGGAAGATACCGAGGACTCCGGATAGAGGCTTTATGTAAAAATTCAGAAATTGGAGATGAAATTCATTCCCTTTTGCAATGACCAATTTTAAACAATATTAGAAATGATGTAATCCAAAAATTAGCATTCTCTATCCAAATTTTAATACAAAATGTACTTTAGATAAAAAATCTCAATTATATATGGTTAATGTCATGTGAAGATGCAGTCGTAATTGAAAGTGTCTCCTCCCTTTTGCATAAGTTAAATGAGCAAAGAAATAGCTTTTTATTGAATATATGCATAAGTTAAATGAGCAAAGAAATAGCTTTTTATTGAATATTTAATTGAACTTTAACCTTAGGAGATACTTTTAGTTTATATACATTAATTCGCTATATGTATTGGTGGCCACAATGATCTTGGGTCACTACTGCTATTGACTGTCTCATTTGTATGTATTAAATACAGTGTACTAATCATTGTACTTATTATAAACCAATGTATTAAATTATTTGTAATTGTTCAGCTCTTTATGGGCATAATTGAATTTCAAGTTGTTGCATTATATCCAAATAATTGCTCTTTTTGACTGCAGAAACTCCAAAATCCAAAATAAAGCAAATAATTACTATGAAAAAGTCTCCTGTTTAGCCTGTTTAGGGGGTAATATCAAAATTGAGGTATGACAACTTCCCATGGGCAGAGCTGTCGAGGGGATTTGGGTTCCAAGAGTGAGACGAAGGGCGTGTGGGGGAATAGCCTCAAGATTTTAATTTCAGAGACGCAAAGTGGTTCATTGTGAGAGCATTTCAAATGGCAAAAACAAGGAATCTGAAACTAATTTTTTCATTTAAAAGGGAAAATATAAAATTAGCTTCCATATCTGTGATTTCCATTGAAAAAGTTGTTTTACTTCAGGGCCTGTAGTAGAAAATGAAGCAGTATTATAAGAAGGATGTGCAGAACAACCCCTTATATTTGGTTTTTCTTAATCTTATTATGAAAAGGTCATTTTTCTATTTGAAATCTGTTTTTCTTGGAAATTAAAAAAGCGTGACATTGAAAGGGGTGAGCGTGTGAGCATGATTTGGTGTTCGAAAGCGTGAGACTTCACAGGTCTGTATGGGCTGTTGTCCCCAACCTGTTTCGATGGTCTAAACATTGGAAATCCATTATTGGGAAAAAAAATGTTTAAAATGCATAGATAACCAAACGAAATCCAAATAATCAGTAACATCAAATATAGCTAAGGACAAAACTAAGATGGAGGATGGAGAGTTCATATTCTTTCTTTCATTGTGTATTTTTTAACATGTTTGGATTTGAGGCTGAATAGAACTCAAGGAGATCACATGAAGATTCAAGAGAAAACTTGCCAGGGAAAAAATGACAAATGTGCATGATGTTTTAGTTTTAGATTTTAAAGATACATGTAACAAGGTGAAAAACTTATTTATTAGTACCAAGGAAAGAGGTTTCTGGTTTGATAATCATTCATGAAAAAGTTAGAATTTATATAGGTAAGGGTCCCTATACAATGCTACAAGAAAAACAATTGTTTGAACAAATGAAACATTTGGCAAGTCTATTATTATGAAGCTCAGGTATTGTGTGTACTATTCTGTTGCCTAATTTGAGAAGCACACATTGACACCTTCACAATGCTACCTTAAGGGCATACGATACAGTTACAGGGGAGATAATAACGTTGTTATGCGGAGTGGTAACGTTTTCCCGATTTTCGTGACGTCCCTCAAAACATGGTCATGAATTCGCTGGAAAAGGACAGTATTAGTTTGAAACGTAACACATAAAATAGTTTATTCATTACAGTGAAATGCACTATCCAGGATCTTACTCACAACACATCTGTTAGATTTATATACAATGTAAAATTTTAACAACGCTTTATTATCGTATTCACAAAAAGGTCTTCAATTTTCCCCTTTAATAAATGTCATGATATGGTGGAGGATTCCGTAAAACGTTGAAATGTACTGATGCAACGCGAATGATTGGCTGTGTATTTGAACAAGTTGCACAACTGTATACGTCGTGTTTGGAAGGTGTAGCGACTTTAGAAAATCACTACTATACAAAGTAAATACACCAGGATTTGTTTGATTTATGAGACATCAAACTGGTTAAATACATGGTACAATGTCCGGTTTATCTTCTGTACCTTCTAGGATAAAATGCATGTTGTTTTCATTTCTTTATTTTGTCCTTCAATTACGGTAATTCAGGTTATAACTTCACTGTCCTAATTTTCCGTGCAGTAAGACTTGTATAAAAACAGTAAATAAGGGAACTTACTAGAGAAACTCCCTCGTGAATAGGAGACAAAGTTTTCTAGCAGACAAACTACAAATAAATATTATAATTATTCCTATGATAGATTAATCGACACGATTCACTAGGAACTCGTCCTCCTCAGCCAATGACATTCTACCATTAACTGCTACTTGCACGTAACTATTTAAACACTCAACTGAATTTACATAAATGGACATAACATCATCGTATGTATTGGTCACACATAGATAGACCTCACTTTCAAATATACATTACTTGAAACCAAGGACGTATATTTAGATATACATCCTTAGTGAAACCATTAGTTGATTTAACAAAAAAAATGTAACGAGCGAAAACCAATAATTAACAAATATTTGTTACACTAACTTGCAATACTCTCCCGGATACTCTTCGGCCTGATGAACTAATGCAAATAGAGCAATGAAAAATAGGCGGGTAAAAATGACGGACGTTATACCAAGAAAAATACAACGCAACGTCATTTACCTCCAAAATATTATTTTCTGGTATTTTTTTTACAGTTTTTCTCAAATATTTTAAAAACTAGCACATGGACCCCCTATTTTCTCCTTAGCTTTCAGAAGAATGTCACCGAGAGAATCAATTGCCAAATTATGAAGGAAAAATCAATAGTCAATTTTTTTTATATCTTGATTTCAATCCATGAATATAGCTATAATCCAGTATTACATAAACAAAAACGCCAAATAAGGGATATATCAGAAGTTGTTAATATATTTTATCATAATCACATTTAAAGGC
This sequence comes from Modiolus philippinarum, assembly GCA_002080025.1. Lineage (NCBI taxonomy): Eukaryota > Metazoa > Mollusca > Bivalvia > Mytilida > Modiolidae > Modiolus > Modiolus philippinarum. The sequence continues at coordinate 218,012 of MJUU01061844.1, read as the reverse complement.
GATAAAATGAGCAACACAGAACAAAAAAAAACAGAACTAAAATAGCCCAAGTACTTTGAAAATTACAACCATTTAAAAATTTCCATGAAAAACGCAAATTATTGAGTTTTACCCCAAAATTAGCGATTTTCAACGTCAAATATCTCAAAAAGTAAGTCATGAAGGTATGTTTTTCTTTGCATATTTGGAATCCTCATATCAAAATTAATATTAAATCGGATTTTCGTGAAAAAATCAATATGGGATCTAAACTGTATCGTATGCCCTTAAGTTACAATTATATAATACTCTTCAGTATGTTATAAATGTATTGAACAGTTATGCACCAGTTATGTACTAGTGATAAGGATGAATATCAAAAAGTTATTATGACAGAAATCAAAGGAAACTTTTTCCAACATTAGAGTTGAATTTAGTTCAGTCTTCATATATTTTTCACCATATATTTAATGTTTTTGCATTCAGACTTCAGATTGGTTCAACAAAAAATAGATGGCAGCAACTTTGGAAGAGTTATCATCAACTTTTGACACACGTCTAGAATGCCTGAGTACACTTGTAGATTTGCAGTATGCTTCACAAGAAGTTGATTGTAACAGACATTTTGAAAACCTGTTAAATGAAGTAGAAAAACTTGAAAATGTAATGGTAATGATGAAGTCTTTGATTGAAAAACAAAAAGAGGAATCAAAACAAATACAGGTAAATGATTTGTATACAATCATACTAGTATCTTGAAATTAACCAGTGTAATGAATATTAACTTGATTGGATGTTGTTTAATCACAATTCAAATGCAACATTTACATAAGGGAGGATAGATTCCCATTGGTCAAAACTGACCGCCAATTCCACCATCTACACACCTGGGACAAAGTAGGTTCCCTGTTTAGTCTGGTTCCTCATATGATTTCAAAAACACAAGTCAAAAATAGAACATGAAATTGTTTAACTGCATTTAAATCCCAATAACAGTACAGGGCATCAATCTTGATTTGACAGTCAAAATATCCATTTACAGGCTCTGCTACGCTCAAATCTACTATTGATGCCCTCGGGTATTCAAATAATGTACTGTTATTGCTTAATTTGAGCAATATTTTGGCTGTATTATTGTGTTGAGAACTGTAAATGTATGATATCAGAAATAGAGACCTGAATAGAATTTTTCTTGTAAAAAAAGAATGGTTTAAAAGCTGGAATCATTCTGTAAAAAAATTGGTTAAAAGCTGGAATCATTCTTTAAAAAAATTGGTTAAAAGCTGGAATCATTCTGTAAAAAAGTTGGTTAAAAGCTGGAATCGTTCTGTAGATATGTTGGCTTTGTAGATTATAAAAACATACTGTATTTCACCTTCTCAGCTGAATGGTATGTAAGTTTTTGACAATTCTTAAGTGGTTTGAGTTACAGTTTCATACATGTACACAGGACTTTATTTTGGTGTTTTCAGAATAAGGCCCTGGTAGAATTCAACAATGTTAATAATGTTAATGTATGTTTTTCCAGGTGCTAAATTTTTGTGTCCAAAGAAAAAAAATCATTGAGTACTTAGCATTGACTGTTAAATTACATTTTGCAATCAATACTTGGTTGGAATTTTGTTTGCTTACATGGTTTAGGTACATGTACACATTATCAAAATCATAGTGGTCAAATGGGGAGATAATTAGACTAAAGGATACATGTATGTATCACTGATTTCATGAGGAGAACCTCCCAACCACATGTTTTTGGTTTATTGAATTTCAGACTTTTTCTTAAGGTAATGCTATCTGACAATATAGGAAAAAAAGATAGAGAGGTTGGCATTATCAAAGGGAGGTCATTGAACTTTTCATTTTTGTCTCTTTTTAATGACTCTTTAAGCACACTTCCAATATGCTTGTTTGGGATTTAATGATACTTCATCACAAATATTAAACTTTATTTTACAGCAGCTGAAATCAGTATTCAAGAACTTGATAGACCATTTGCAATACAGCTGTGTAAATGTTCCAGCACACATACCACTGCCAGTGAAACAGGAGTCAATTTTACAGTTTGTATATGTTTTCTTATCTATTTGTTGTTACAGCCCACATTTTTACATGGTATAATCACTCAGTGTTATAATTACAGGCAATACAATTTTGTACTTCTGTGAATCTGCTATACAAGAGTACGAGTGATAGTTTCACATAAGTAAATTGTACAGAAAAAGTAGACACTTCCTTATAGTACATGTAGTAATTGGTTATTTGTCATAGACCCCGCAAACTTTGGGGAATATAGGAATCACCATGTCTGTCCGTCCATCTGTTCTTCTGTCTGTCTGTTATTGCATTACCTTGTCAGTGCATGTTCTCCTAAACGCCTGCTTGGACTTTGATTAAATAATACACAGTTGTAGTAAACCATCTGAAGTATGCATGAAGTACCGTATAGCGGGTTATTTTCGCGAGGTGGTAATTTTGGCATATTTTAGCGGTCCAGCTTAAATCGCCTAAATAAATTCCGCCAAATTTCATTCTACAGTTTATATATTTAAACATATAACATTTTTTTTTATTATTCCCTTTGGAAATGAATATTTAAAATGACAGCTTGGATATCTATGTATTGTGCATATTCGGGCCAAGCTATGTAGGTGACAAATATTTAAAATTACTGAAAATGCAGGCACTAATAAAAATTACATGTAATTTACTAAATATATGTAATTAATTAATGGCAATTAAAAATAATTAAAATCAAAGGATAATTATCATTCTTTTCTTTAATATTTTATGTTGATCAACATTTTTTATAAACCGAAACTCACTATTTTTTATTAACAAGGGAAATATTTTATGTATTTTTCGTAATCGCGAAAATAAAAACCCGCCAAAATTTTTAGTATACATTTTCCCTTTAAAACCGCCAAATTTTACACCCATCAAAATAACCCGCTATACGGTAATATGGTTGTTGCACAAAATTTTGAAAGGGAGATAATTCGTCTTTAAATTTTTTCCTCCCCAAAAAAGGGGGGGTGGGACGAACCTTGTCATTGCGTGTTCTACTACAGAAACAGCTGCTTAGATTTTGGTGAAATGTTACACATTTGTAGTACACCACCTGAAGATGTGCATGAAGTAATATGGTTAGTGTTTCCTGCAGCAGATTTTGGCATGCAGTGACACCCTGCCCTTTTTTTTCATTTTTGCCCTGCCCTAAATCAACTGGAACTGTTTTTTTTTCTTTTGAAAATTGTCAAAAATAGAAGTATGTTGTTTGTTTCCTTTGTCAGTTTATTATACCCCCGCAAACAAAGTTTGGAGGGTATGTAGGAATTGCCCTGTCCGTCCATGTACCTTGTCAGCGCATGTTCTCCATAACCCCTGCTTGGATTTTGATGAAATGTTGCACAGTTATAGAACACCATCTGAAGATGTGCATGAGGTAATATGGTTGCTGTCCAAAATTATGAAGGGGTGATAATTCGTCTTTGAATATTTTCTGGAAAAGGGGGAGGACAAACCTTGTCAGCACATGTTCTCCAAAACTGCTGCTTGGATTTTGATGAAATGTTACACATTTGTAGTACACCACCTGAAGATGTGCATGAATATGGTTGCTGTCTGACATTTTGAAGGGGAGATAATTAGTCTTTGAATATTTTCTGGAAAAAAGGGGGAACCAACCTTGTTGGCAAATGTTCTCCTAAACCGCTGTTTGGATTTTGCTGAAATGTTATATGGTTATAGTACACCATCTCAAGGTGTGCATGAAGTAATTTGGTTGCTGTCCACAATTTTAAAGGGGAGATAATTTGTCTTTTAATATTTTGGATAAAAGGGGAGGTATATCATTGTGTCCATACTTGCATTGTGTCCAGATTTGTACTGTGTCCACAACTGTATTGTATCCACACACACTTAAATTTACACATGCCATATTAATTCACTTCAATTAGTGGGGTATAACTGGCTTCCATTCGGTGACAGCTCTAGCTTGCTCTGGTAGGGTATGCAGTCGAAGTTGTGTCTATTAAGCTTACATTTATTAATCCCCTACTGGCGATAGCCGAAGGAGACTTTAGGTTTGCACTCTGTCTGTCCTTCTGTCGGTCCCGCATCAGTTTTCCGCATTTTTTTTCTAAACGTTGCAGATATGTATGTGAGTCTACCTAAAAGAGTTACAGATCAAGCTTAAGTTGGTTCCGGTCCATATTTGACAGAGTTATCGCCTTGGACTTAGAAAATTTTAGTAAAATGTCAGTTTTCCACACTTTTTAGCTCGACGGGACGAATGTCCGGAGAGCTATTGTCATACCCCCGGCGTTGGCGTTGTCGGCGTCAGCAAAACTTTAACCTGGCTTGTGGAATTGAGACCTGAAGAGCTAGGATGTTGATATTTGGTATGTGAATTCCTTGTGATGAGAGCTTTCTTCTGGTACCATATTTGTAGACATTTTGACCTTGACCTTGCCCTGAGGGCAATTTTTGAAAAACTTTAACCTTGCCTCTAGAAGGTAGGCTTTTAGTGGTAGGGTGTTTATATTTGGAATGTAACTTCCTTATGATGAGAGCTTTCTAGTGGTACCATATTTATAGACATTTTGACCTTGACCTTGCCGTAAGGGCAATTTTTGAAAAACTTTAACCTTGCCTCTAGAAGGTAGGCTTTTAGTGGTAGTGTGTTCATATTTGGTATGTAACTTCCTTGTGATGAGAGCTTTCTAGCAGTACCATATTTGTAGACATTTTGACCTTGACCTCGCCCTGTGGGCAATTTTGAAAAACTTTAACCTTGCCTTTAGAAGGTAGGCTTTCAGTGGTAGGGTGTTCATATTTGGTATGTAACTTCCTTATGATGAGAGCTTTCTAGTGGTACCATATTTGTGGACATTTTGACCTTGACCTTGCCCTAAGAGCAATTTTTGAAAAACTTTAACCTTGCATGTAGAAGGTAGGTGTTTATATTTGATATGTAACTTTGTTATGATGAGAGCTTTCTAGTGGTACCATATTTGTAGACATTTTGACCTTGACCTTTCCCTGAGGGCAATTTTTGAGAAATATTAACCTTGCCTCAAGAAGGTAGGCTTTTAGTGGTATGGTGTTTATATTTGGTATGTAACTTTCCTTATGATGGGAGCTTTCTAGTGGTACCATATTTGTAGACATTTTGACCTTCACCTTTCCCAGGGGGCAATTTTTCAAAAACTTTAACCTTGCTTCTAGAAGGTAGGCTTTTAGTGGTAGGGTGTTCATATTTGATATGTAATTTCCTTATGATGAGAGCTTTCTTCTGGTACCATATTTGTAGACATTTTGACCTTGACCTTGCCCTG
>MJUU01061844.1:187060-204580 GCA_002080025.1 Modiolus philippinarum | reverse complement strand
TTTTTTCACAGTATTTGATAACTAACTCTTTAATACAGGTGAACGCACTGGTTAAATGGATGGATAAATTAGTGGTAGAACAGTTACTCGATGCCGAAATAAAACGATGTTTGTAGGGATTTTTGTGAAGCTTAGGAACCCAGTACATAGTAGGCAAGGTGTTATCTTTGGGTAGAACTTGGAGCATTTTTGTATCGTTGAATTGCTGTTTGGTTAATGATTTTTCTTCAAAATTAGTACGTTTGAAAGTGTTAGACTTTGATAATTCATTTTGTTGGACATCGATGTAGTATTTCTTTCAAATAATAGAAACATTGTTAGAGGCTTTGTCAACTGGTTCAAACACATATTTATTACTAAGATCTTTTAATTTTAACTTGATTCTGTTTACAGACAGCTTAGGCGGTGACTCTTTATAATTATCTTTATAAAAATTTATTCTATTTGTGACTTTGGTAATAATTTAATCTCTGAACATATTGAGTGCGTGTTTGTCTGCACTTTCTCGTTTGCACCATTTTATACAATAGTTGGTAACTGCGTCTTTAATAATATCAAAACAAGATTGCCAGTTAATTTTCGAAGGTGGGCAATATTTAGGCCCTTTCTAAAGAAAATACAGATGTATTTTAAGTTTCTTATAAACTTAAAACCAAGTGAATTGGATTTCTTACTTTACATATGTCTGAAAGATTTCATTGATTTTAACCAAAAAAATATGGTTTTCACTTCTTCACATGTATGATAAGTCTCTTGATTTATGGCTGATTAAATGTAATTTTGCATTTAACAGATATATGCTAGGGTGCCTAACTTGTAGCCTATAGATTTGATTTTATACTTTAAAATACGTATGAAGATTTCATTGATGTTTAACGAATTAATTTCATTTTACACTTTTACAGATACATGAAAGGTCGGTTGACATACAGCCAGTTAAATGCTGCCATAGATGAATTAAATAAACCATTTCAAGAAAAATACAAGATATTGGCATTAAAGAGATCTACTTTGAGTGATGTTAATAGAAAAAGATTTGAGAATTATAAACTACAGGAAACCAAAGATACTTCAGGTTTGTTATCTAAAATAACCATGCAGACAGGATATTGCCGCGGTCAAGGAAGTGGCAAAACTTTTATTGTAATGAAGTCAAAATTTACACCCCAAGCTTACACAATGTAATTAGATTCATCGATGTGAAATGTCTACATTGTAGATATATCAGATGTGAAAACCTGACAAATGTATACAATGTTGTCTTTGCATTACAGCGAGTCAATGAAAGGTAGAGAGCTTGGTGTGTAAATCTTAACTTAGGTAAACTGAAAGTTTTGCCACTTGCTTGACCGCAGCAATATAGTTGAGTTATTCTTCTTTGAATGTGGAATAATCAAACCAACCTTTCTTTAACTGCCTTGCAGAATTTTATGTAATCATACTCATCCTTTGCTTTCTCCTCTGTGTTTTGTCACTTTCAAATTGAATTATAAGTTGTTCAAATGATAATTCTGGCTTTTCAGTTTTGTACAGACCATGTATAACTTCTATTTTACAGTATGCCAATAGCATTAAACTGCTGTGAAAACTTCTGTGAATTCAAAATTCAGAGACATTGCTAGCCTAAGAATTTTGATGTAAGGCTCACATTAAAATTTTCTAGGTCATTATATGTCCTTTTGACATGTTTGATGGTTTACCGGTACTATTACCTTACAATTTGTTCAATTTGGAGTTCTACCAGAAATTTTCAATTTTCGGGTTTCATATGATAAAAGATGCTTTTCCGGATATTAAAATGATATTTTAGATGAAAATTCTAGGTAAATAGTGCTTCTTGATTTGCTTATTGTTTGACCACATCACTTTAAGATGTAGTATTTGTAGATCTGTGCTTAAATTACATTCTTGTTCAATTTATGACAATAAAAGGTGTCTTACTTTTTATTGTATGTTGGTTTTCTACATGTAACTTACTACTTTTGTCCAAGTATACATATTTTCCTGCTATGTTATTTAGCACACCAATATGAAAACTATATCAGCTGCTTCCAGTTATTAATTATCGCATGCATTTTCTTAATAGGTATCGTTATTGCATGGCCATTTGAAAACATTCTTTCAATATCAGAAAATACACTTCACTGGTACATTTTCAGTGATGATGATGCATCTTCTAACATACTGGAATAACTTTTCAATTCAAATGATTTCTTGTGTATTTTAAGATTATAGGGAATCATCAAAAGTGCACTTTAATTTTGTATGCATTGGTCACTCAAGTTCTGTTTTTTACTAGAATATAAACCATGACACAATTAAGGTATTTTACCTTAAGGTGGTATGGGAGTCTAAAAACTGTCAGAATTTTCAAATATATGCAGAATATACACTTTATCATAAGGGCATACTAAAATTAGATTGGGGGTCACCGGCCATATTTATAATTGTGAAATCTGTCATGCAAAAATCATGAAAATCTGCTATTTTAGTGGAAATGATAGGAAAAATAAGCAAATTTTAACAAAATTTTTATTAATGTTAGTTACATCAGATAGAATTTTTTTAAATTTGGTAAACTACAAAAAATGTATTATTTAATATACTTGCCTTCAATTTGCATGAAAAAAAAATAAGGGTAAACAGATTTATTTTTGAATTAATGGGGAAAAACTGATTATTTCCTATTATTTCTTTTCAAATTATCTCCCCTTAATGAAACTAGAGTTCGTTAGAAGGTTCAATATTCTGAATTGTTAACTAAAAATATATGACCAAATTTTTCTATTAGAAGACGTCGAAAATCCTTTTGTCAACATTCCCATTGTATATTCCATTTTTTGTCAGATGTGCAAGAATAATGTGTTGTTTTAAACCCCTGTACTACCTTGATATAGCAGTAAAATCTCTTGAAAATGTATGTAATCATATTGTAGTCATGGTTACTTTGACAAAAATAATCAAATGTAATTTATTACAATACAAATTATAAGTAATCATGCTGTAATTGATTTCATTTCAAACTATATATAAATCATAGTGTTATTAATTACATTTCAAATTAATTGACCCCATTTGTGAGAAGAACATACATAATGTCAAAGTTTTCAAAAAGTTCTTATTCTTATTATTAAAAAGGAATAACTATGTGGACAGTATTTTCTACACTGTTGAAGCATTATTATGATTAGATCATACCATGTCTTTTATAATCCCACAAAGATTTGAAGGTATATATGAATCACCCTGTCTGTCTGTCCATCTCTCCATTGGTCTGTCTGTCCTTCTGCCCACACTTTTTCTAGCGCAACTCTTCTCAAACCAATGAAGGGTTTAATGAAACTTTACACAAGGAAAGTATACTATATGCAGATGTGCATAAAGGAATATAATTATCATACACCAAAAAAGGGAGATCATTTTGCTTTGACTCCTTTGGCAAAGAATATCTCATAAGAGTAACTTATTTAAACCATCCAAAAAACATGGCCGCCAGCACGGAACACGGTTTAACATTGTACACTATAGGAAAATCACATTTTCATCTTCTGCTCTGAAATGGCTAAAGCAAATTCAACCAAACTTTACATGAAGGATGTATGGAAGGTCCTTTACAAAGATTGCTCATTTGGTTCCGATCTGATAAAAAAAATGGCCACCAGCGCAGAACTTAGGTTTAACATTGGACCGTATTGGAAAAATCACATTTTCATCTTCTACTCTGATACAGCTGAAGCAAATCCAACCAAAATTTACAGGAATGATGTACTAGAGATCCTTAACAAAGGTTGCTTATTTCCTTCTTATCCGACATAAAACATGGCCGCCAGCACGGAACATGGTTTAACATTGGACCCAATAAGGAAAATCACATTTTCATCTTCTCCTCTGAAACCACTGAGGCAAATTCAATCAAACTTTACAGGAATGATGTACTAAAGGTCCTTAACAAATATTTATTGCTCATTTTGTTCCGATCAGAGAAAAACATGGCCACCAGCACTGAACATAGTTTAACATTGGATCCTATGGGAAAATTTCTCTTCTGAAACCACTGAAGCAAATTCAACCAAACTTTACAGGAATGATGTACTAAAGGTCCTTAACAAAGTTTACTCATTTCCCTCCAAACCAATGAAAAACATGGCCGCCAGCAGGGAACATAATTTAACATTGGACCCTATGGGACAATCACATTTTCATCTTCTCCTCTGAAACCACTGAAGCAAATTCAACCAAGCTTTACAGGAATGATGTACTAAAGGGCCTTTCCAAAGATTGCATATATCCGACAAAAAACATGACTGCCAGCGAGAACTTAGGTTTAACATTGAACCCTATGCGAAAAATCACATTTTCATTTTCCTGAAGCAAATTCAACCAAACTTAAGAGGAATTATCTACTAAACATCCTTAACAAAGATGCTCATTTCATTCAGATCTGATAAAAAGACATGGCAGCCAGCAAGGAACTCAGGTTTAACATTGGACCCTATGTGAATATCATATTTTCGTGTTCTCCTCTGAAAGGACTGAAGCAAATTCAACCAAACTGTACAGGAATGATGTACTAAAGGTCCTTTACAAAAATTGCTAATTTTATTTCAATCTGACAAAAAAACATGGCAGCCAGTGCGGAACTTAGGTTTAACATTGGACCCTATTGGAAAAGTCACATTTTAATCTTCTCCCCTGAAACTGCTGGAGCAAATTCAACCAAACCTTACATTCATTATCTTCTCTGAGACTAAACAAATTTATGTAAACTGTATTGGAATGATGTATTAAAGGTCCTTTGCAAAGACTACTCATTTCAATAGGATCAGACAAAAAAACACTTGTGCCAATGGAGAACATAGCTTAACATTAGACCTCATTGGTAAAATACATCTTTTTTGGTCATGCATGGCATAGAAGCATTTTGTCAGGTGAGCGATACAGGCTCAGTCTCTGAGCCTCTAGTTAGATCTGACACCTGACCTGTGTGTTAACTTTTCACATTTTCATCTTGTCCACTGAAACAAATTCAGCCAAACTAAATAAACTTATTAGGATTGATGTACTGAATATCCTTTACAAAGATTGCTCATTTTGTTCTGATTAGACAAAAAACATGGCCCCCAGCATGGAACTTAGGTTCAGCAATGGACCTTATGGGAAAATCACATTTTCATCTTCTCCTCTGAAACTATTGAACAAATTCAACCACACTTAATATCATCTGCTCTGAAATAACTAAACTTTATTGGAACAATGTATGGAAGGTCTGCATTTTGATGTGTATCAAGTATGAATGGTAGGGTCATAAAACTTAACATGCAGGTGCATCTTGGGTTGTCTCACAACCTCCAAGAAAATGAGGTCACTTTGACCTATATTTTCCACTTGATTGGCTTCATTTCAAATTTACATCAAAGTTCATATTTTCGTCAGTGCACATGGGAGGGTCATGTAACCTTGCATATGCATGCATCTCTGATAGTAGGTCAGCATACAGGCAAAATTAGGTCTTTTTGACCTATATTTCTGCTTGATTGATTTACATTCAAGTTTTTATACGACCGCAAAAATTTTTGTGGTGGTATTATGGTATGGTGCAGTTGTCGGCGTCTGTGGCCAGCATAACTTTGTTTCTAATGGACGGATCATCTTCAAATTTCAGTATGTGGTTTCTTGGCATAAGGTTAATCCCGGGTCTAAATTTCGGGTTTCTGGCCCCACCCATTTCAGAAAAAGGGACCAAAAAGGGGTAAAATTGGGTATTTTTATGTCTGTGGACAGCATAACTTTGGTTCCTGTGAACAGATCATTTTCAAATTTTAGTATGATTTTTCTTGGCACATGGTGAAGCAGTTGTCATGATTTTATATTCGTGGCCCTGCCCAGTTTAGAAAAAGGGGCTAAAAGGGGTTAAATTTGGTGTTTTCACATATTTGACTGTAGAATTATTATTTATCGGATTTTGATGGGGTTTCTGTCAGTGTACTCCTTAGAAAATTTCCAATATGTAGTATGCCAACGGATTTCACGTGGCATGTACCGTTCACGAGATAAATTGGGCCAAAAAGGGGTGACTTTCAAAAACTTCAATTTTCTATTTTTAGTCCGATTTTGATGGAGTTTTTTGCAATGGATTCCTTATGAAAAATTAACTGGCACTGCACCACCAGATTTTTGATTACTTGTTTCCTTATCCAGCTATGAGGGGCCCAACAGGACCTAAATTGCAAACATATGGATTACCTAGAATTTTTATTTTTATCTGATTTCAGTGGGATTTTTTTCTTTCGATTCCTCTCATTGTAAGCTTTCAGTAGTATGTCAACAGATTTGGCATAGCTCTTTCCGTTCCTGAGCTATAAAGGGGTCAAAGGGGACAGAATTGAAATTTAGAAATATGTCAAATCTTTTATTTTAGATCAGATTTTGATGGGATTTTTTTCTTTGGATTCCTCTCAATGCAAGCTTTCAGTAGTATGTCAACAGATTTGTTGTAGCTCTTACCGTTTCCGGGCTATAAGGGGTCAAAGGGGCCAAAATTGCACTTATTAGAAATATATTAAATCTTTATTTTTCATCCTATTTTGAAGGGATTTTTTCCCTTGCATTCCTCTCATTGTAAGCTATAAGTGCTATTCAAGGGATTTAGCGTGGCTCTTATTATTTATGAGCTATAAGGGGTCAGAGGGGCCAAAATTGCATTATAAGAAATATGCGAAATCTTCATTTTTCATCAGATTTTGATGGGATTTTTTCTTTGGAATATTCTCATTGTAAGCTTTATTCTCACTATTTTGGATCCAGCTAATTACTGTATCAAGCTGTTTTTGTGTCCATCTAATTAGTGTGTCCACATTTGCTTTAAATTACACTTGTTCAAATTTCAGTGGTCAACATGCTGTGGTCATATCTTGCTGCGCTCTGCGTAGCCCTTTATTGGACGAGTTCAGATCTGTCACTATACACGGTAGGATCATGTAACCTTACATATGCATGCATCTCTGATGATAGGTCATCATTCAGGCAAAATTAGGTCACCGTGACCTATATCTTCTGCTCGATGGATTTACATTCAAGTTTATGGACAAGTTCAGATCTCAGTTACTGTACATGGTAGCATCATGTAATCTTTCATATTGGGTCAGCAAGACTCAGCATCCAGACAAAATTGGGTTGATGTGACAATATTCCATAACGAGGGGAACTTTGTAATTGTTGATTACCTATGTTTGTTGTAATCTTTTTAGCTCACCTGGCTATGCCAGGGTGAGCTTTTACCATCACTTGGTGTCCGTTGTCTGTCCGTCCTTCTGTCCGTCCCTCCGTCGGTTGTCGTAAACTTTTCATTCAAAGATCTTCTCTGAAACCACTGGGCCAATTGAAACCAAATTTTGTCACAATAGTTCTTGGCTGGTCCCCTTTAAAAATTCTATCCAGCAATTCCGTACCTCATCCAAGATGGCCGCCAGCGGGGTACACATTCAAAGATCTTCTCAGAAACTACAAATCCAATTAGAACCAAACTTAGTCACAATGATCCTTAGATGGTCCCTTCCAAAAAAGGTATCAGACAGGTCTGTACCTCATCCAAGATGGCTGCCAGCGGGGAACATAGTTTTAATATTGGACCCTATTGGAAACATATTCAAAGATCTTCTTCTCAGAAACTACTAGTCCAATTGGAACCAAACTTAGTCACAATGGTCCTTAGATGGTCCCTTCCAGAAAAGGTATTGGACAGGTCTGTACCTCATCCAAGATGGCCGCCAGCAGGGAACATAGTTTTAACATTGGACCCTATGGAAAACACATTCAAAGATCTTCTCGGAAATTACAAGTCCAATTAAAACCAAACTTAGTCACAATGGTCCTTAGATGGTCCCTTCCAAAAAAGGTACGCGGCAGGTCCGTACCTCATCCAAAATGGACGCCAACGGGGAACATAGTTTTAACATTGGACCCTATGGAAAACACATTCAAAGATCTTCTTCTCAGAAACTACTTGTCCAATTAGAACCAAACTTAGTCACAATGGTCCCTTCCCAAAAAGGTGTCCATCAGGTCTGTACCTCATCCAAGATGGCTGCCAGCCGGGAACATAGTTTTAACATTGGACCCTAATGGAAAACACTTTCAAAGATCTTGTTCTCAGAAACTACTAGTCCAATTAGAACCAAACTTAGCCACAATGGTCCTTGGATGATCCCTTTCAAAAAAGGTATCAGACAGGTCCATACCTCATCCAAGATGGCCGCCAGCGAGGAATATAGTTTAAATAGGACACTATGGAAAATAAATTAAAGATCTGCTCAGAAACTACTAGTCAGGTGCAATTATAAAGCCAAACTTTATCACAGTTGTGGTTAGATGGTCCTGTCCAATAAAGGTCCTTATGTCCTAACAGTACAAGGTGGCAACCAGTAGCAGAGATGGGTCCGATTACTTTCATCAAATTACATTAAATTACAATAACTTTCCAAAATGTAGGATTAAATTAAATTAATGATTACAGCATTTAAAACATGATTAAATTAAATTAATGATTACATTGAAGAGTAATCATGATTACATCTGATTACATTGAATTCTTGAATAAATATGATTAAGAAATTACAATATCTTTTTTTTATTTGTTCTTTTTTAACTAAAAAGAACTAAAGCCCTGTACTTCTTGATTCAGTATTTTCCTCAGTGTTTGATATGAGTTTGGCATATGCCATAGGTGTTAACCTGTAAGAAGAACTATATAGGAGAACTCCCTTATAAATGTTTTTTTTAATGGGAGATTTTGCGTGACAACCTTTAACAGGCATTTATTTCTTTGTGATAAAAGGAAAACGTTAAAACAAAAATAAGTAAATGGGTTATACCATTACAAGACTAATTAACTAAAACAACATAATTAACTATTTTGGGTGGCTTCTATTGTCATATTGTGTAAATAATAATTGTTTCCAGTATAAATGAAGCGGTAAAATAAACATTTTTGAATGAAAATAAAAATTATTTCTAAAAATATTGTATTATTTTGCAAACTGAGTGAGAGTTTTTCTCTTTGTGGGAGATTTTTGTCTCCCACAAGGAAGAACCTTCTTAAGTGGAAGATTTGATGAGTTAGTGGGAGTCTCCCTTGCAATGTGGGAGGGTTTACAGGTATGCATATATGCACAATCACTCAATACCCCCTTATTTTCTATTCTTGGTATGGCTTCTGTAAATGTATATTTGATTATTTTTAATAATTCAATCTTACAAAATCAAACTGTTATACATGTATATGTATAATAATACCTTTAGGGACAAAACAAACTTTTATTATTTTCTACCTGTCACCTCAAAGGTGACTTTAACACTGATTAAACGAAAGATTGAAATTTTGATTAAAAAATAAACAAAACTTAATTATGACCTTAATTAAGATTTTCACAACTTTATCTATTTGTGGTATGATTATTTCAATGTGATAAAATCATAATTTGATCATGTAGTGGTGGATCCCTGGAATGTTGATTCCAAAGATAAATTGGCAAATACAAATTAGAAAGGGACATAAATGGACCAATTGTGCAAAATTTGCAAAATCTTGTCAAAGATGAAGTTATATGCTGAACTCAATCTGAAGACACAAACTTTTGACAAGTTAAGAATTTTTCTATGTTTTGGCATTGATTTCATGATTGAAGCTGTCACAAAAGTAAATTGCCACGGGCGCATTGCATTTGAGCCATGTTTTGATAAGTGGGGTATTTCATTTGCGCCACACGCTTGTATTTCATTTGCGCCATTTCTCAGGTAACAATTTACAGGTAACAATTTACAGGTAAATTTTCAGGTAATAGAAAGTGGAAGTATATATTTAATATATATGTACTATTTAATATTTCAATATTGAATATACCACTCGAAAAATATTTAATATATTATTTAATATATTATTTGGTATTAAATATTTCACATCACTGGTCTGTTTTGATCATATTAGTTGCATCCAGGTCAAACAGTTTAAGTGGGGGATGTTGATACTAAGTGCTATTCATTTTTATTTTCATTGGTTGTGTAAATTTTTCTATATTTATATTTGCATTATACCTTTGGTACTTTAAACCTTTAAAGATGATTGATTGTACATTGTTACGAATTGGGGTAATATCAAAATTACCGAACAGAATTCTCAGAAGCCGAGATCAAAAGACAACAGCGTTTAAGTAAAATATCTTGCTCAAAAGCCTACATCAAACTCTCCGTGGTGTGCAAGTAATGCTGGCGAAAAGAAGAGGAAGATTCAAGTAAAAAGTATAAATGTTCAAGTATTTTTACTTTTATCTATACTATTTACCTGTATTTTGCGCATTTGTAAAGTTTTTATTTTGGCGCAAATGAAGTACAGTTTGTGGCGCAAATGAAATACTTTTTTGGCGCAAATGAAATACTAATTGGCGCAAATGCAATGCACCGATTGCCACTGAATTTTCCTTTATGTATTTGTGATCAAATTTGTGAAAATATATCAATGTTCAATACATTTTACCCTAAAGAATATTTTTTGATATATATAAAAAGAAAATACTTCTATTTGCACAAACTTTCAATTGTGTTACAATTGTGCGATATTTTTGAGAATTATTTTTGTATGAAAAGAGCCATGATTTCAGGTTTTAATATTTCAATTGTAATCAGAATGTAATCATAAAGTAATCAGGATTACAGGCTATTTTTGAAAGTAATTGATTAAATTAAATTACATGTAATCAGATTTTTGGCTGCTTAATGATTACACTGATTACTTTTAAAAATGTAATCGATTACAGCTGATTAACGATTACAATTACAATTACCCCATCTCTGACCAGTAGGGTACATCTTCGGTTAAATGTGAAAGACATTCAAGCCAAAAATGATTTAATAACAAAAATAACAACAAAAGTATTATTGTTCATACAGTAATATTCTTTTTAGTCCCCTACCGGCTTCACCAAAGGGGACTTTCGGTTTGCACTCTGTCAGTCTGTCAGTCCATCCGTCAGTCTGTCAGTACGTCACACTCAGTTTTCTAGATTCTTTCCTGTACTATAAGAGATATTCATCTAATACTTGGTATGTAAGTCTACCACAATGAGTTACAGATCAAGTATGATTTTGGTTCGGTTCATTGATTTTGATCAGAGTTATGGGTCTTTGACTTCAAAAATTTTGGTAAAATATAGGTTTTCAGGACTTTTTTTCTAAATCTTTCCAGATATCAAGCTAATATTTGCCATGTGATTCTACCACCATGAGTTACAGATCAAGATTGAGTTTGGTTCCAGTTCATTAATTTTGGGTGGAGTTACATGGGCCCTTGACTTAGAAAATTTTGGTAAAATATAGGTTTTCCAGACTTTTTTCTAAACCGTTCCAGATATTAAGCTAATATTTGCTATGTGAGTATACCACTATGAGTTACAGATCAAGCTTGAGTTTGGTTCTGGTTCATTGATATTTGAAGGAGTTATGGGCCTTTGACTTACAAAAGTTTGGTGAAATATAGGTTTTCTGGACTTATTTTCTAAACAGATCCAAATTTTAAACTGATATTTGCTATGTTAGTCAACCACTATGGGTTACAGATCAAGTTTGAGTTTGGTTATGGTCAATTGATTTTTGACGGAGTTATGGGTCTGGTCTTAGAAAATTTGGGTAAAATATAGGTTTTCCAGACATTATTTCTAAACTGTTCAAGATATTGAGCTAATATTTGCTATGTGAGTCGTCCACCAGGAGTTACATATTAAGATCAAGATTTCAACTGGTCCGCGAATTGACAGATTATTGGCCTTGGACTCTGGGAAAACCTTTTCTTTTGCTATTTGTGGTGGTATAACAAAGAATTATTCAACCGGTAGGGGGATCCACACTTGTTATTACTAGAACTTGTAATATATATATATATCAAATGGTTCTAATTATGTACATCAACACACTTTTTAGGGAGTGTCTATAATTTAAAGATAGATATAATGGAAAGTGAAAATTTTAAAAAGGGAGATAATTAACTCAGGGAGGTTATAAACTTAATTTTCTTTTCAAACATGTTATAATTACAACTATTTATGAGGACAATCTTTACCGCTTTTCTTTTTTTTTAAAGGGTCTCTGAATGCTTTGATTTTAGCAATATGTATTACTTTGAATATAAGGGTAACCCCTGCCCAAATTTTTTTGAATTGTGGTTTGATTTAGGTTGTAATGGATGGAGCTCTTAGTTGCCATGGAAACCAGACAAGAAAGCTGAAATTTTAGAAAAAAAGTATACTACTACATATTTTATTTACAGTTTCAGCAAAATGTATAAACTAGTTTATGAGGGCAACCTCTGTCCACTTTTTTAAAGGGGCTCAAATGAATTTAATTTCAGCAATATGTATTATATAGATTATAAGGGGAATCCCTGCCCAATTTTTTTTAATTTGGGTCTGATATAGGTTATAAAAGATGATGGAGCTTTCAGTTGCCATTGACACCAACCAAGAAAATTGAAATTTTGGAAAAAATACATTCTGCTAAATTTCAAATTCCAATCCAAGGTTGCTTCTAGATGTGAACATAGCTTACACTCTGGACCTTACTGGAAATACCATTCATCTCTCTATGTCAGCCATAACCCAGGTGAGCGATACAGGCTCTTGTTTTGTTTTTCCCTTTCATAAGTAGGACATGTTATACAGAGAATGACCTACCAGATATTGCTATAAAAACAACTAGGGAGATAGCCTAAATGAATGAAGTGATATTTAAAAAACATAGCCTGTTGATTTTTAAGACATAAAGCTTTAAAATGACATTTTATTACAAAAACCTATTATCATTTCACTAAAAAATAAATACTTGAATAGTAAGAACAAAACTTGATCACAGAATTGGTTCTGGCTAGTCTGCACCAAGATGGCTGTAGCCATTTTTTTGCCAACCAGGAACTAGGTTTAACATTGTACCCTTATGGGAAATACATTGAAAGATCTCTACGTAGAAACAGCTTTGCCAGTTAGAACCAAACTTTAATAGTCTACTCTTTTGGTCCACCTAGACTGTTTTTTATCCAAGATGGCTTCAAGCATGGAAAAGCATTCAGAGATCTTCTCCTCTGAAGAACCAAACATGGTCACAATAGTCCTTGGGTGGTCTGCTTTAAAAACTAATGTCCTGCTAGTCCCCAACTCATGATCCTTATCCAAGATGGCTGCCATCACAGAACATTGTTGAACATTGAAACCTTTGGTGAACCACACTCAAATATCTTCTCTGAAACCCTTCTGTCAATTTTAACCAAACTTTATAGGGTCAGAGTTAGTTTGAACTATTGTCATCACTTGGTGCCTGTTTTCCATCTGCCATCTGTTAAATTTTCATATTTTCATCTTCTCATCTAAAATATCTGAAGCAAATTCAACCAAACTTTACGAGAATGATGTAAGAAAGGTTGTGTACAAAGATGGCTCATTTTGTTCTGATCTGATAAAAACATGGCTGTCAGCAGGAACATAGTTATCATTGGACTCTATGGGAAAATCACTTTTTCATCCTCTTCTATGAAACCAATACAGAAAATTCAATCAAATTTTACAGGAATGTTGTATTGAAGTTCCTTTAGAAATAAAACTCCTTTTGTTCCCATCTGATAAAAAAACAGCCACCAATGCAGAACATAGTTTAACATTGGATCTTATGGAAAAAAACACATTTTCATTATCTCCTGAAACCAGTGAGGTAAATTTCACTATTAAAAACTGCCCAGCAAGGTTGTATGGAAGGTCTTTTACAAAGATGCTCATTTCATTGTGATCTGATAAAAAAAACATGGCAGCCAGTGCAGAACAAAGTTAAACATTTGACCCTATGAGAAAATCACAATTCCATTTTTTCTTGTAAAAAAAGTGAAGTAAATGAAAAAAAATGTACAGAATGATATGTGGAAGGACTATATACAAAGATTGCTCATTTCTTTTCAAACCTATAAAAACATGGTTGCTAGCATGGAACATATTTTAACATTTTCACCTTTTTATCTTCCCCTATGAAACCACAGAAGCAAATTCAACCAACTTTGCAGGAATGATGTTTGGAAGGTCCTATACAAAAATTGCTCCTTTGGTTCCAAACCCATGAAAAACGTGGCTTTCAGTGCAGAATATAGTTTAATATCAGACCATATGGGAAAGTCATCCTTTTGATCTGACATCTGCACCTAGACTATTGAAGCAAATTTGATAAAGCTTTATTGGAATGGAGTACAAAAATTGCTGATTTCAGTCAGATAAGATAAAAACAACTTGACAAAACTTTGCAGGAATAATGTGTAGAAGGTCATCTTGTCCTCTGAAACAACCGAAGCAAATTCAACGAATAGTTACTGGATTGATGTTTGGAATATCCTTTAAAGATAGCTCATTTTGTTCCAATCTGATTAAGAACATGGCTGCCATCATAGCAAATAATTTAATATCAGACCCTATTGGAAACTTATCTTTCTCATCATCTGCTTTTAAACTATTAAAGCATATTTAAGTAAATTGTATTTGAATGATGTATGGAAGGTCCTTTTTATACAAAGATTGCTCATTTCAGTCAGATCTGACAAAAACATGGCCACCAGTGCTGAACATAGTTTAACATTGAACCCTAGTGGAAAATTGTGTATTCATATTCTGCTCTGGAACTTATTTGGCAAATTCAACATAACTTCACAGGAATGATGTTTGTGAAGTCTTTCTCAAAAACTTCAGATTTTGTTCAAAGCTTATAATAAAACATGGCCACTAGCACTGAACATAGTTAAACATTGAACCCTATTAGAAAAAAAATCATTTACATCACCTACTCTGAAACAAATAATTTGATGCAAATTTAAATTAACTGTATTGGATTAATGTATGGAAGGTCCTTTACAAAGATAGCTTATTATGTCCCCCCTTAGACGAAGGAAGACATAATGTTTTCCTCTTCTTCTTTTTCTTGTTCATCTTCTTCTCCTCCTTCTTCTCAAACAATCCTGTCCAGCCCATAACGTTTAAGTCCCCTACCGGCTTCGCCGTAGGTGACTTAAGGTTTGCACTCTGTCAGTCCGTCACACTCAGTTTTCTGGACTTTTTTCCCATACTATAAGAGATATTTATCTAATATTTTGTATGCGAGTCTACCACTTTGAGTGAGTTTGGTTCCGGTATATTGATTTTGGACAGAGTTATGGGCCTTTGACTTAGAAAATTTTGGTAAAATATAGGTTTTCCAGACTTTTTTCTAAATCATTCCAGATTTGCTATGTGAGTCTACCACCATGAGTTACAAATCAAGTTTGAGTTTGGTTCCAGTTCATTGATTTTGGGTGGAGTTATGAACCTTTGACTTAGAAAATCTTGGTAAAATATAGGTTTTCCGGACTTTTTTTCTAAACCATTTCAGATATTAAGCTAATATTTGCTATGTGAGTCTACCACTATGAGTTGCAGATCAAGCTCGAGTTTTGTTCTGGTTCATTGATATTTGACGGAGTTATGGGCCTTTAACTTAGAAAAGTTTGGTAAAATATAGGTTTTCTGGATTTTTTTCTAAACCGTTACAGATATTAAGCTAATATTTGCTATGTGAGTCTACCACTATGAGTTACAGATCACGTTCGAATTTTGTTCTAGTTCATTGATATTTGACAGAGTTATGGGCCTTTGACTTAGAAAATTTTGGTAAAATATAGGTTTTCCGGATTTTTTTCTAAACCGTTCCAGGTATTGAGTTAATATTTAGTATGTGAGCCCACCACTACTAGTTACAGATCAAGTTTGAATTTTGGTCAGGTCCATTGTTATTTGACGAGTTATTTGCCTTGGACTTAGAAGAGTTTGGTGAAATATAGGTTTTTTTGGACTTATTTTCTAAACTGTTCCAGATATTAAACTGATATTTGCTATGTAAATCTACCACCATCTTCCCTAGCCAAGGGTTACGATCTGCTCCTCTCCTCTTGAGCGGATCATAACCCTTGGCTAGCGAAGATGGTCTACCACCAGGAGTTACAGTTAAGATCAAGCTTTCTTCTGGTCCACTGGTTTTGACAGATTATGAGCCTTGGACTCACAGAAAACTTTTTTTTAGCTATCTTCGGTGGTATAACAAAGAATTATTCCACCGGTAGGGGACTTCTATATTGCCTTGCAATACGATCCACACTTGTTTCTTTTGACCTAGACTTAGGATATTTAGCATGTGGTTATATCATTATGGGAAGGTGTGTCTCATACCAAACTGACCTTCGTGTGACCTTGACCTTTGACCTCAAGGTCAGATTTTACTGAAGTTTTTAGCTATTGGCATGTCCAGGCCAGAACTGTTTCATCTTATTACCTAGACTTAAGATATTTGGCATGTGGGTGTATAATCATGAGAAGTAATGTTGCATACCTTAGTGACCTTTATGTGACCTTGACCTTTGACCTCAAGGTAACTTATTGAAAATTTTTGCTGTTGGCCTGTCTGGGCCAGAACTTTTTCATCTCATGGCAGAGACTTAAGAAATCTGGCATATGGGTGTGTCATCATATTAACTTGTATTTCATACCATAGTGACCTTCATGTGACATTGACCTTTGACCTCAAGGTCAAATTACTGAAATTTTTAGTTGTTGGCCTGTCAAAGCAGAACTTTTTATACCCCCGCTCCGGAGGAGGAGGGGGTATACTGTTTTACCTGTGTCCGTCATTCCGTAATTCCGTCCGTCACAACTTTCGTAAAGCTTTTCTCTGCAATGGTAAATGATACCAATTTGAAATTTAGTCAGAAGCTTTGTGTAGTCATGCCATATTGTGGGATGCATTTTCAGACCTGTCGGAATGCAACTTCCTGTTTACCGACTTAGTCAATTTTTCATTACTCTGTCCGTCCGTCGAAACTTTCGTAAAGCTTTTCTCTGCAATGGTAAATGATATAAACTTGAAATTTTGTCAGAAGTTTTGTATAGTCATGCCATATTGTGGGATGCATTTTCAGACCTGTCGGGATTCTACTTCCTGTTTACCGACTTAGTCAGTTTTTCATCATTCTGTCCGTCTGTCAAAACTTTCGTAAAGCTTTTCTCTGCAATGGTAAATGATACAAATTTGAAATTATACCCCCACTCCGGGGGAGGAGGGGGTATACTGCTTTACCTGTGTCCGTCATTCCGTAATTCCGTCCGTCACAACTTTCGTAAAGCTTTTCTCTGCAATGGTAAATGATACAAATTTGAAATTTTGTCAGAAGCTTTGTGTAGTCATGCCATATTGTGGGATGCATTTTCAGACCTGTCGGGTTGCTACTTCCTGTTTACCGACTTAGTCAGTTTTTCATCATTCTGTCCGTCCTTCACAACTTTCGTAAAGCTTTTCTCTGCAATGGTAAATGATACAAATTTGAAATTTAGTCAGAAGCTTTGTGTAGTCATGCCATATTGTGGGATGCATTTTCAGACCTGTCGGAATGCAACTTCCTGTTTACCGACTTAGTCAATTTTTCAT
>MJUU01061844.1:166859-185730 GCA_002080025.1 Modiolus philippinarum | reverse complement strand
TTGAAATTTTGTCAGAAGCTTTGTATAGTTATGCCATATTGTGGGATGCATTTTCAGACCTGTCAGAATGCTACTTCCTATTTACTGACTTAGTTTAATTTTCATCATCCCGTTTAATTTTCATCATCCCGTCCGGCCCTCACAACTTTCATACAGCTTTTCTCTGCACTGGTAAATGATACTTGAAATTTTGCCAGAAGCTTTTTGTAGGCATGCCATATTGTGGGACACATTTTAAGACTTGTGGGTACTACATTTTGTTTACCAACTTTGTCAGGTTATTAGAGCCTGGAAGATGAGAGCAGGGGTATTACTAGTGAGCATTTGCTCACAGATCCCTTGTTCATCTTATGACCTAGACTTTAGACATTTGGCATGTGGGTGTATCATCATGAGAAGGTGTGTTGCAAACCATAGTGACCTTCATGTGACCTTGACTTTTGACCTTTAGGTTGAATTACTGAAATTTGAAGCTGTTTGCCTGACCGAGCAGAACTTTTTTTATCTTATGACCTTGACTTTAGATTTTTGACATATGTGTGTATCATCATGAGAAGGCGTATCACATACCATAGTGTCCTTCGTGAGACCTTGACCTTTGACTTATAGGTCAAATTACTGAAATTTTTAGCTGTTGGCCTGTCCAAGCAGAACTTTTTCATCTTATAAACTAGACATTAATTATTTGGCATGTGTGTGTATCATCATGAAAAGGTGTGTCACATACCATAGTTACCTTCTTGTGACCTTTACATTGGACCTCAAGGTCAAATTACTGAAATTTTTAGTTGTTGAACTGTCTAGGCCAGAACTTTTTATCTTTTGATCAGTACTAAAGATAATTGGCATGTGGGTGTATCAGTATGAGGCAGTGTGTCACGTATGTGACCTTGCACTTTGACCTAAAGGTCAAATGACTGAATTTTTGTGTCGCCTCCACACGTAGTGTGTGGCGACATATAGGGATTACTTTAGTTGTCTTGCGGCGTCATTGTCGTCGTCATTGGCATTGTCTGTCCCACTTTTTTCGTAAAACTTTTCTTTTTTATGTGACTTAAGTATGGGGTCCCATATTGCGCTTATCGAATTCAGGTCTACTACCTGTTTACCTACTTCAAGCATTTTCAACAAATACTAAAGTACTGTCAATGATAAAAATTTTCGTAACATTTTCTCAGCAACTACCTATCACAGCCTCTTGAAATTTAGTATGTGACTTTAGTATGGGGTCCCAAATTGTCCTTGTCGAATTCAGGTTTGTGGAACATCTACTTCCTGTTTACCAACTTGGAGTATTTTCAACAAATATTGTCAATGGTAAAAATTTCGTACACTTTTCTCAGCAACTATAAATCACACTTGAAATTTTGTATGTGACTTTAGTATGGGGTTCCATATTGTGCTTATCGAATTCAGGTCTGTTGGACAACTGCTTCCTGTTTACCAACTTGGAAAATTTTCAACAAATATGGTCAATGGTACAAATTTTCGTAACACTTTTCTCAGTTTATTCAATTGGTAAATCTTGAACTCCTTAAAAACTGTAAGTCATATTCCAACCAAATTTGCAGGATATGTTGTTCACCTGATCTTATTGTGCACCTGATACTTAAAATCAATTTTACAGATTTTAGAGGTTCACTTAGCAAAAATAGCTCAAATGTTAATTTGGTTTGTTTTTCTGCAAGACCTTCAAAATTATAATTCATATTCTACACAAATTTACAGGATATGTTTTTCTCCTGATACTTAGAATTTTGATTTTACAGATTGAAGAGGTTAATTTAGCCAAAAATGACTCTTTTAAAGTGCAGGCAACACAAGTGTTCCATGGAACACCCATCAATTTTTGAGCTCTTGGCTAGATTTTTTCATCTTTTGATCTAGACTTAAGTTATATTGTATGATTGTGTATTATCACTAGATTATGTGTCCCATACCATAATTGCCTACATGTGACCTTGACCTTTGACATGGAGGTTTTGACTGAATTTTTATACCTCTGTCTGTGCCAAAACATTTTCTTTTGACCCTGACTTAAGATATTTTGTCTGTGGGTTTATCATCATGAGAAGGTGAATCTTGTACCATAATGGCCTTCATGTGTCCTTGACCTTTGACCTCAGATTACTGAACTTTTTAGATGTTGGTCAGATTTTTTTCATCTTTTGACCTAGACTTGTTATATGTTTCATGTTTGTGTATCATCATGAGGTGTGTTGTGTACCATAATGGCTTCATGTCACCTTGACCTTTGACCTGAACTTTTTCTTCTTTTGACCTAGACTAATCAAATGTGGGTGTATCATCATGAAAATTGTATGTTACATGCCATCATGACCTTCGTGTTGTGACCTTGGTCATATATCTGCTTTTTACAAGTTTTGCCTGTCCAGTCCATTTACATTTTGACCTAGACTGTCAAAGAGTCTGTCATCAAGATATGTCAGATGTGTCAAGTGACCTTAATGTGATCTTAATAGATATCTATGAGGTAGTGGATGGGTGTAATGCTTTCCATCATCCTACTTCCTTTTCTTCAACCTCTAACCTCCTATTCTCCTACTGCCCATTCTTCATTTCAACTCATCTCCCACTTCTTATATTAGCTCTCTACCTCCTAATCTATTCCATAATATTTTCTTCAAAATTCCTTTAACCATGTTTATTGAAATATGTTGCTATGATTAGATTCCCTATAGGGAAGCAATGATGTATAGTAAAAAAGACTAAACAAAAAAATGAAATATCATGATATAGATTATGAGAAATTCAGCCTGAAAGTCCAACTACCCATTATGTTTGCAGTTAGCTGCTGTCTGCAAAGATTTATAAATAATTAGCAACCAAAAGTAGAGAAATTTGATCAATACGTTTTTGTATTTCTTGTTCTATAAAAATTTAAGTAAACTAAATTTGTATTATGTGTGGGATGGCATGACATTTAATAATAAAATTAAAATAATTTTCTCTGTTTAAAATGACATTCCTCACTACTTATCTCTGAAGGGAAATGTTATCCTTTGTCTGTAGATTAATATCTACGAATCTTAAGTTTTAGATCATATTGATTGTGTCATTAATGAGATATTTTATTTTAAGACTTTAGTTTGATACAAAATATTGATTTTGTAGGATATTAAGCCAGTCTTTGTCAAAGAAGGAAATTAAGAAAATTTTAGTTTCCTTATAATATCCAACTAATAGAAACCTCGCAACAGAGTGTTGATATTGGCCATTTTTTTCTGTTGAAAGTAATTATTTTGATTAATTCATCAGTCTTGCAAAAAATAAGATAGGTCGATATAAATAATAGGTGCATTTGTCCTCAATTAGTGAAAATCACTTTTCAGACAGTTTCTATTAAACTGAAAAGTAGTAGGTGCATTTGTTTTCACTCAGTGAAAATCATGCTTTTGAATTCAAAAACATGTAAGACTGTATCCCTATTCAGGATTTTCTTTGTTGCCCACAATGAAAGTCATTGAAAGCTAGACATATGCTACCAGGTACTACCGGTAAGTATGATATCAATGGCTTGAACTATTTGAGTCAATATGTATCAGGAATCCTTGCAGTAGAAACAACTAGTTTGGTACAGGTGTAATAGGAATTATGTGGTGTCTGACAATAAAATCATGTGACCTTGTCCATTATTTCAGTGCTTATAGTGACCACTTTTTAGTTCAATTATTATACCTTGCACAAACAAAGTTTAGGGGGTATATATAGGAATCACCATGTCTGTCTGTCTGCCCTTTTGTCAGTCTGTCTACACTTCTTATAAGGCCCTATCCAGTTAATTTGTAGATTCTCATCCACCTGTAACAAAAGATCTGGGGCCGGTGGGAGGGTTTTATTTTATATTTTTTACTGATTTTCACTAAAATTGATAGGAATTTAAAGAAAATTTCTGAATAATTGAAAATAAAAAAAAATTGAGCTCAGAAAAAATGGGGTGGTTGGGGATGAGAATCTATTAATTAATTTGATGTGGCCTAAGTGCAACTCCTCTTAAACTACTGGAAGGATTATGATGAAACTTTCTACAAAAGAAGGACACTATATGAAAATTTGCATGAAGGAATATAATTATTGTCTGATACCAGGAGGGGGGAGATAATATGTCTTTTACTTTTTATTGATTTCATGTGCACAGATTACCTTATAAGGGCAATTTCTCCAAACCACATGAAGGATTTGATTAAACTTTTCACAAAGGAAGAACAATATATGGAGATGTGCATAAAGGAATATAATTATTTTCTTAAAACAGGAAGGGGGGATAATTTCACTTTGTCTTTTTATTGATTCCTTCTGCAATTAGTGAAATAATGCTGTCATCGAGAAACACTTTTATCCACTTGAGAAACTGTTTTAAAAGTGTTGTAACAAATTTCTGTAATGCTTATGATTTTGAATAAAATGTCAGACTTTGTATCTGGAGAATTTAATTTTTGTCAGATTTCAACAGAATATTTTCATTGGAACCCTTCTGAAATTTTTTTTCTAAATGGATTATATCATTGTTTCCGTACTTCTTACTTTTCCACATCTGTATTAGTACACCCTCAAGTAAATTTACACTTACCAAATATTGATTTAGGGTTAAATGTGCGTGGCATATATCAAGCTGCTATTTGGCAACAGCTCTTGTTTAAAATTTGGTATACTGTTGTTATGAGTTGTGCGCTGTGAGTACTTTTGTTGATCTTGAATATCGATTTCCTGTTTGACAGGACTTTAATAATTTGGTTCAGGTTTGAGGTGTTCTTTGCACGGCAGTGTCTGTTCAATTTCATGTTTTTTTTGGGGTTTTTTTTTGTGTAGTTCGGTTTCTCCACTTGGGAAATTCACTTGCAATTTTAAGCTGATATTTTATATTCAAGCTTACCTTTATGAGTTACAGACTGTGTTTCATGCTATTTGATCCATTTTTGAATGACTTTATATCCCTTTATACTTTCAAAATGTTGTGAAATAAAAGGTTTCTGGACTTTCTTTTGACACCCCTGAGAAAATGACTTGGATATTTGGTATGTGATTTTACCTTGATAACTTACATATCAGGTTTGAATTTTGTTTTAATGCTTTTATATTTTGTTTTACTTTCCTTGATTATTAACCAGAAGGAGGTATTAACATTATTCAAACACATCTAGATTACTTTTAACATGGAAATTTAGATCATTTTTGTCTTGCCAGTGACAATAGGTTATATGGCTTTTTATGCCCCGAAAAGTTGGGGGGGGCATATTGTTTTACCCTTGTCCGTCCGTCTGTCACAACTTTTCATATTTTTAAGAAAGTTTGCAAACAAATTCCAACTACTTCAAAGGAATCTAACTTACAATAAGTAGATGTGCACAACCATATCTTTTGGAATTTTCAAAATTGCCATGGTTGCCATGGAAACTGAAAAAAAGTCGGGAAATTTCAAAGTTCCTCAAAATGGATGAAACTTTACAGGAAGAATGCCTAGCACCCATAGAATTGATTTTCAGGCTCAGAACTTCCCTTTCCTTTAATATATTTTGGAAAAAGGAGAGGCATATCATTGTGTCCATACTTGTACTGTGTCAACACCTGTATTGCACTTGCCATATTGATTCAGGGTTGAATGAGCGGGGGCCTAATTGGTTGCCATTCGGCGACAGCTCTAGTTTCTATGACCTCAGTTTCATGGTCCAATGAACATGTTAAGTTTTTGTGATTAGTTTTATTTCTCAGTAACTATTGCTGGTTGGTCAATGATATTTGGTTTGTAGGTACATGACAGTCTGTCATATGGCTTTTGTCCTTTCACGGTCTAGTGAACATGTTAAGTTTTTGTGATTGGGTTTTTTCTCTGTATTGTTAGGTAAATGATATTTGATGTATAGTTTATTCTTAGACATGACATGACAGTCTGCTATATGACTTGTTTGTGACAAAATTTCACTGTCAGACTGTCCAATGAACATGTTAAGTTTTTGTTGTTAATTGTTGGCCTTGGGGTAGTACATGACAGTCTGTCTTATGGTTTTGTCCATGACCTAAATTTCATGGTCTAGTGATCATATTAAGTTTTTCTGATTACATAAATTTTTCAGTAACTATTTATGGTATGTCAATGATATTTGGTATTTTGGTTGGTCTCATGAAGTACATGACGGCACGTAATATGGTTTTTGTGTGTGACCTCAATTTCAACGTCCAGTAATTATGTTAAGTTTCTTAGTATCTTTTAGTGGTAGATCAATGATATTTGGTTTGTTGATAGGTCTTGGGTAGTACATGACAGTGAGTCTACTATATGACTTATGTTAGTACCTCAAATTCATGGTCCGGTGAGTTTCCCATTATCTTTTAATGGTAGCTAGGTCCATAATATTTTGTGATTTTGTGGATTGGTCTTTGATGGAACATAACAGCTTGTTATTTTGCTTTTGCCCTTAATCTCATTTTAACTGTCTAGTGAACATGTTTTATTGGTTGTAGGTCAATTATATTTGGCATTTAGGTTGGTTTTGGATAGTACATGACAGTCTGCTATATTGCTTTTGTTAGTTACCCCAATTTCACTTAAATGAACATGTTAAGTTCTTCTGATTTAAGTCAGTTTGAGTTTTTACATGTATCAATTTAGTTGCCATGCAGGGATGGGCGAGACATCTATTTGGGTCCACACTTGTTAGTAGTGATTTTTTTTATTATCCTGATATAACCTCAGTATATTTAACATATTTTTATGTCACCCCAGACGTAGTCGGGACGACATATTGTTTTTGGTCTGTTTCTTTGTTATTATGTCGCCCCAGACGTAGTCGGGACGACATATTGTTTTTGGTCCGTTTCTTTGTTATTATTATTATTAAGCTTTCTTTCTTTCTTTCTTTCTTCCACCTCTTTTTGTCGGCTTATATCTCAATGATGCCTGGACAGAAATAATTCATACTTGGTACAAAGTTGGAACATTACCTGGAGGGGTGCATGCAAGTAAAATTTTTTTCAAAGTGGCCGCCATTTTCAAGATGGCTACCAAAATACGAAAAATTCAAAATTCGTCCAATTTTAGCAAAAATTGAAATTTTCTCAATCATGCTTCAATGGAATTCCTTCATATTTGGTACAAAGTTGGATCACTATCTGGAGGAGGGTATGCATGGAAATTTTTTTCAGCATGGCCGCCTTTTCCAAGATGGCCGCCAAATATGTAAAAATTTCAACTTTGTCCGATTTCAAAGAAATTTGATTTCTAGGTAGATTTTGATGCTGCGAACAAGCTGGAATCATCGAATTGGCTGTCAGGGGCGACATCAGCTATTGCTTGCAATTGCAAATCTAGTTNACAGAGGTCAGAACTTGCCCTTGAAATAAAGGAGCTGCTGGGGGATATACGTTTAACAAACACATTTTGTTTCAAATAGCTGCCAAATAACTGTAAGAAGTCAACAGTATAACCACAATACCTTAAAAAATTAAAAGCATCACTATAGAAAGTCTTCATATGAAGCAACAAAATACAGAAACTGCTGTAAATTTTAGTTCTGCAGATAGCTATTTTGACAATTTATGTCCCTTCAGTGCAAATAAAGTTAATGCAGTTGGAAAACATATAATGAAAACTACACAAATGCATATCAATCAGACAATATACATAATTATGTTTTTTTTTTATTTTCACAGATGTCATTAAAACTAAATGGTCAGCTGTAGATGATGTGGGGATCAACAATGTTTTAAATGACTCAAAACCATGCAGAATCAATAAAATACAATAAAGATGATATTTTAAATCTATTGAATCATTGAATATTTCTATATCATGGATGGATTTCGGCGAAAAAACAAAACTATGGTGGATAGGAAAAATGCCGCCAAAAGCCAAAACCAACTGGTACACCTTAAATGTCAGACGACTGACCTTAGATGAGATCTTTTTTTCTTATTTTCCATGTAGTTACGCAGTTATGATTTTCATGGAAAATTAAGATGGATTCCATGTTAGTTTTCCATCTGACATGGAATTCCGTGTAAGTTTCCATCTGAGATGGAAATCCGTGTCAGCTTTCCATGGAATTTGCTAATTTGCATTTCCATGGAAACTGACACGAAATTCCATCTCAGATGGACATGGAATTCCATGTGAGATGGAAACTGAGATGGAATTCCATGTCAGTTTTACATGGAATCTGCTAATTTGCATTTCCATGGAGTATTGGAACACGGAATTCCATGTCGAGATGGAAAAAATAATTTCCATGTAGGTACTTTCCATGACACTCTATTTTCCATGGAATTTTTTTTTAAACTTTCACATGGAATTCCATGTTCCAATACTCCATGGAAATGCAAATTAGCAGTTTCCATGTAATTTCCATGGAAAATCTAGAGATGGGCTGCTTGCAATTGCAAATCTAGTTTTGTTTTTTACCGGTATTTTATTTCAGGGTACATACATTTTATTAGACAAAATGAATACACATCATCTGAAATGTTTGCCTTTTGTTTCAGGAGAATACTTCATTGTAGATGGTGATATAAAAGAGTTTTGTAACATGAAGATGGACAGTGTTGGACGATCTATATTAACAGTACTGAGACATTGTGGTCGCATGAAAGAAATTAGAGGAAATGGTCATACAAGATATGCCTACCTCCCTGTGTATTGACAATGATCAGTCAAATTTTTATACATTGTATACATATTTCATTTGTATAATATATATCTATATACTGTGGGCTTATGTTCATTTTGATATGTAGAAAGTAGAATCAGATTGGAACAACCAAAGGGGCTTTCAAGAATAGTTGAATGATTAAGGGGTATGAACAAGATATATATGATTTAACACATACGAAAGCAAAAGATTAAGAAATCTCAGACATTGGTACTGAGGAGGTATGTCAAATCAGATAACCATTGAAATCTTACCTATCATGGCCATGGGTGTTACTTTTCTAAACCATGATTTACTTTTTAATGCCCCACAAATTAGCCATGTATTTGGCACCTTCTGTTCCAGACCTTATGCATATTTGGACTGTACACGTACTTCCCACCATATGCGTATACTCATGCGGTCTGGATCAAGCCAGACCATATCGGTATCTCAGGAAATTCCTTAAATTGAATGTATTGGAATGAAATATATATAACCCTTGTAAAATAAGCAAATAATGAAAAGTCCAAAAATATTTAAATAGATGCACCACATCAAAAGTGGATCAGAATGGGTACAACATACCTGGCTAAGTCGTACAGGACCAGGAGAACCTTAAATATTTATTTACAACTTCACACCATTTATTGCAGATATTCTGAATTTAATTTAAAAGAGACAGAATCAATGTCAAGACATATTTTTTAAGCAGGGTGCATTGTTTACCAAAGGAAAAAGTGTCTTTAAAATATTTGGTTGCAGCAACATATGATCAATGTAACCCTTTTTGCAGGTTCACATATATGTCTTAGTTGATGTGGAACTGCTGAGAATTTATTCAGGAATACTTCATTCCTTTTAGTTGATATCTGACAGATTCAACTTTTCCGTTTCCAATCATTTTGTATTTTCTCTGCTAGCTTTTTCATTTGTTATCAATTGATTTGATGGTTTTGTCAGTAAATCAGTATATTATGAAAATATGAATTTAATTTGTCTTCTTAGGTCATTTTCATTATGAACATCAGAAAAAACAGTTCAGGGTCAGTTGAATCGCATATATAATGGGAATTTACATCTATGCTTTTGTTCAATTAGATAATACATTGTATCATTTGTATATGCATAATAATTATTTTTTTGAAAAACATGAATAGGATCCGTCCAAATACCCATATGGTCCAGAACACCTTTTCTTGTGTGTGTCTGCCTGTCCATTTGTCTGTCCATATTAAGAGGTCTAAGTGGTTCTAAAGTTATGCTACTGAAATGTTTGAAATATTCTTAAATTTTGGGGTTTCTGACTTGTTACTGGTGAACAAATTATGAAATGTCATAAAAAAGATTGTTATTTAAGTTGCATGCCTCTAAACTCTGGGTTTAGTTCCAATTTTGGTNTCCACCTTTATTTCTTTCTTCTTTTACTTACAATTTGTTTTGAATTGATTAACTTGTTCTCGTCCTGATATAGCTGAAATATTGCTCATTGGACGTTAAACTCTAACTAATCAATCAATCAATCTTAAATTTTGGGGTTTCTGACTTGTTACTGGTGAACAAATTATGAAATGTCATAAAAAAGATTGTTATTTAAGTTGCATGCCTCTAAACTCTGGGTTTAGTTCCAATTTTGGTTCAGAGGAGAAAGTAGTTTTTTCCCACCTGCAATGAAAGTTGCTGAAAGCGAGTCATGGGTATTACTTTCTGTGTTGGTGTCCACTGTTTCATGTTTCAGATGACCTTGACCTTGTCTTCATGGTTAAAGGGGAAGTTCAGTCAAAAATTAAAATTTGATATTCTGTTATTTACATGTCAAACATCGATGATACATCGACAAAAAAATTATATCTTTATCTATAAAGTAAAAAACGAACTTAGAAATGTCAAGAAATTAATACTGGGGGTCCGCCATGTATACATAGGTGGCGACACAATTGATATCACAACATCTAATTACCGCTGTACATGTATACTGCGGAAAAGTGACACGTACAATTATTATAAAAATAACATTGTTACCATGCGGTATTTATAAATACACTTTCGAATTACAGTTTCGTTGTACTGGTAAGGTTTTCTGATTTTTCAAAAATCACCTACCTGTATGATAATTTAATTTTGCTTATTTTTAGCATCTGAATAGGTGATCGTTTTTTTTTTATTTTCGTTCTCATATTAATATGGACATAAAAATACTGAAAATAATCTCCTGATATCTGCTTTTAGTTTTTTTTTCTTTATTTTCATCATTTTTATGAAATTAATCTAGGATTCAAAGGAATTCTTCCCTAAACAAAAAAGAATAANGAATGAAAATCGCAACTGCATCACAAGCATTATTCCGACTGTGGAATAAATGATTAATTGACTTGTTTACAAGCATATATTCATACATAATAAATGTGGTGTGCGTGTCACAGGTGACCACCTGAACAAAAAATTCACCTGAACAAATAATTCACCTGTGTCACACAGGCCACCTGGGGATTTAATTAATGACAATAAACAATTACAATTAACAAGGTAACATGTTACAGTGGATTAAGTTTTGTCAACAACGAAGTGTAAGTCTACAATTTCTTAATCGTGAAAAATATCCGCACGTGAGCACATTCGTTTTTGAAAGGAGTGAAATAAAGGTATGCACGAAATTTAAATTCTTTTGAAAAGGGGTTAGTTTCTTTAACATTTTCTTTTTATTACTAATAGAAACTCGAAATTCGGACAATTGATAGTTTTTTCCCTAACTTCATGTTCATGTTTTGATCGTAAATTGATAGCGTACATTGTAGTTTATTTTTCCTTTATGGTATATGGATATCAAGTATTGACCAATCAAATAATATTATATAAGGTACCGGAAGCATTGTATAAGGTACCGGAAGAAGTCAATATGGCAGCCCCCTGCTTGTTAAAATTTTGATACAAAAACACAAATTATAGAATAACCACTTAAGATCTGAAAACGGGTCACGGCAACAACGTTTTAAAATACATGTTTGAATAACATATCAAATTTAATTTTTTGAGTGAACTTTCCCTTTAAATGAAGGACATACTACTTGGATATTAATTTTTGATTCTTTAACTTTGTAATTTTTAGGCCATTCAAAAAAACAATGTTTGTTTCTCAAGCCAAAAAAGATTTTTTTTTATTATTCTTTAAAAGTAACTAAAAGCTCAAAATCTTGCCAAAAAAACTGTATGTTTAACTATCTTTTGAATTAAGCTGACATGTATTAAAAAATTATCAGAGTAACATCAAAATAGAATTTAAATGACATATAAAAAAATATAAGGCTTGACAACAAACAAATTGGCATTACTTATACTGATAACTCATCAGAATTTTTTTTTCTGGCCTGAGACAAAAGTCGCTGAAGCAAGACATAGGTATTACGTTCCGGGGTCAGCATTGTAAACTTTTACTAAATCCTTAAAAACTTTTTAACTGCGATACATACACAGATAGCCTTTGGTCCACAGATAATTTAGGTATTTCCAGCATTAAATATTTCAGATGACCTTGAGCTTGTTTTCATGGTTCACTAACTTTGTAAACATTGTGACATTGTTTCACATTCAAGTCCTTTTTTCAGCAACTGTAATATCTTGATCCACTATATTTTGTGTATTGATGTATTATAGAGACCAAATGACAGTCTGGCACTTGTCTATTGATTTAGGCCTAAATTGCACAGATGAATGACTTTGCAAAAATTGAGACATAGTTTTACATTGAAGTTGTTTTCTAAGTAACGGTTTTGAATAAAATCACTATATTTGGTCTTATGTAACATCGAGGCAGGTGCATGCCAGTCTGACACCTGTCATATAACTTTGTACTCAATTTCATGGTTCACTGACTTTGACAGTTTTTTTACCACAGTATTTGTTTCCATATAACAAAATTACCCGGAGGTGCAATATTTAGTCTGTTGTTACATCTAGATGCATTCCAGTCTGACACCGGTCAAGTAACCTTTACATGGTTCATTATCTCTTAACAATTTTTTACTTCAATACTTATTTCACTTTTAGGAGGACACCTAAAGTTAACATATTTATTCTTTTAATTGACTCTGACAACTTTGTACATCAGTACTTATTTTTCTGTGAGAACACCTAGAGTAACCATATCTTTTGTTACATGCAGGTGCATGTCAGTCTAACACCTTTTATGTTACCTTGACCTCTTTTTAATGGTTCATGGACTGCTAAATTTTTAGCTCACCTGGCTATGCAAGGGTGAGGGTGAGCTTTTGCCATCACTTGGCATCAGTCCTCCGTCCGTTGTCCGTCGTAAACTTTTCATTCAAAGATCTTCTCCTCTGAAACCACTTGGGCCATTGGAATCTTTGGTCACAATAGTTCTGGGAGAGTCCCCTTTAGAAATTGTATCTGGCGGGTCCGTACTTCATCCAAGAGTGCTGCTAGCGGGGAACATAATTTTTACAATGGACCCTAGGGGAAAACACATACAAAGTTCTTCTCAGAAACTGCCAGCCCATAATAACCAAACTTAGTCACAATGGTCCTTAGATGGTCCCTTCCAAAAAAGGTATCCGCCAGGTCCATACCTAATCCAAAATGGCTGCCAGCGGGGAACATAGTTTTAACATTGGACCCTATGGAAAAACACATTCAAAGACCTTCTTCTCAGAAACTACTAGTCCAATTAGAACCAAACATAGTCATAAGTCTTTAGATGGTCCCTTTCAAAAGCAGTATCTGACGGGTCCGTACCTCATCCTCGATGGAAGCCAGCGGGGAACATAGTTTTAACATTGGACTCTTATGGAAAACTCATTCAAAGATCTTCTTATCAGAAACTACTAGTCCAGTTAGAACCAAACTTAGTTACAATGGCCCTTAGATGGTCCCTTCCAAAAAAATTATCCGCCAGGTCTGTATCTCATCCAAGATGGCCGCCAGCGGGGAATACAGTTTTAGCATTGGACTCTATGGAAAAGACATTCAAAGATCTTCTCCTCAGAAAATACTAGTCCAATTAGAGCCAAACATAGTCACATGGTCCTTAGATGGCCCCTTTAAAAAAGGTATCTGACAGGTCCATACCTCATCCAAGATAGCCTCCAGCGGGGAATATAGTTTTTACATTGGACCATATGGGAAAAGACATTCTCACAAATGTCTAGTCCAATTAGGATCAAACTTAGTCATAATGGTCCTAAGATGTTTCATTCCAAAAAGGGTATCTGACATGTCATCCAAGATGGCCACAAACGGGGACAATGATCCTTAGATGGTCCCTTCCAAAAAATGTAGCCAACAGGTCCGTACCTCATCCAAGATGGCCACCAGTGGGGAACATAGCCTATGGGAAAAACAGTAAATCTTCTTCTCAAAAAATACCAGTCCAATTAGAACCAAACTTAAACACAATGGTCTTTAGATGGTCCCTTCCTAAAAAGATATCCAACAGGTCCATGCCTCATCCAAGATTGCCGACAGTAGAAACATAGTTTTAACATTGGACTCTATGGGAACAACTCATTCAAAGATCTTCTCCAAGGTGGCCTCAGCAGGGAACATAGTTCAAACTACGGACCCTATTGAAAATGCCATTCATCTCTCTATGTCAGCCATGGTCCAGGTGAGCGATACAGGCGTATTGTTTATATAAATACCTTTTCTTTGTAAGATTACCAAGAATCACTATTTTTAGCTCACCTGGCTGTGCCAGGGTGACTGCTATTGCCATCACTTGCAGGCGTCCATTGTGTCCGTCCGTCCGTCGTCCTTTCGTTATTACCTCGCTTTCAAAAATCTCCTCTGAAACCACTGGGTCAAATGGATCCAAACTTTAACTGAATCATTACTAGGGTATCTAGTTTCGAATTTGTAATTTTATTTGTCTTCTGTTAAACAACATGGCTGCCAATATTATAAATAGAACATAGGGGTAAATTACAGTTTTTGGCAAATAACTCAAAATTGTAACAGATATCAAAAATCTGACGGGCTAAAAATGATCAGCATGACAAGATCTATCCATGCGGAAATTTTGAAGAAAATCTGATGACCCATCTTAGAGTTGTAATAGAGTTTAAGTTTAAATTGCAAAAATGTTCAGCATATTAAGATCTACATACATGGAAATTTTGATGAAAATCCAAGTACCTATATGAGATATGGCCCTTTATCGTTGAAAATTTTCGTGATTTTAGACTTTTTGTCCTATATTTCAAAAACGCTTTGAGATAGAGGTCAAGTTTAAATTGCAAAAAAATGTTCAGCATGTCAAGTACATTTTATTGAACGCGGTCAAGTTTTCCAACATGTTCCAAGATGGCCGCCAGCGGGGAACTTAGTTTAAACATTTGACCTAATGGAAAAATTCACACAAAGAACTTCTTGAGAACCACTGAATGGATTTGACCCAATCTCCGTATGAATGATGTTTATGAGGTGCTGACCAAGTGTTGTTACTTTAGTGCCGATCAGTCTCCAACATTGTCGCCAGCATGGAACTAAAATTTTACATTGGACCCTTAGGGAAAATGCATACAAAGAACTTATTCTTGAGAACAAATGAATGTGTTTGAACCAAACTTGGCCTGAATGAAGCTTATGAGGTGCTGACCAACTGTTGCTACTTTGGTTCAGATTCGTCATCCAACATGGCTGCCAGCGGGGAACTAAATTTTAACATTGGACCCAATGGGAAAATGCATACAAAGAACTTCTTTTTTTTAGAACCACTGAATTGCTTTGAACCATACTAATGGCATTAATGATGCTTATGAGGTGCTGACTAAGTTTTTTTTTTACTTTAGTGCGGATCTGCATGACCAACAGCATTGGACCCTTAGTGAAATGCACACAAATATCTTCCAGAGTACTGCTGAATGGATTTAAATCAAACATGACATGAATGATACCTGTCAGATGCTGACCAAATGTCACCAGCTGTGAATTTAAGGATGTTCGCTGGTTTTATTTATGTATTTTTGTCAGATTTTCGGACTTCTCTGGTTTTATCCATTCGAAAGCTTAATAATTTTTTGCCCGGTGACCCCCTTATTATTTTCCTTAATTTCATTTTATACATCTTTTTGAACATTCTGACAAAATTTTATTCAGTTGGTGTTATTTTGTCATATTCATTATTGGATAAACACTACCCATGTTAAACCTATAAAAAATGTAGAGGAGTTCGGTTTCCCGCCATTTTTTTGAAACATTTGTATCTCAAAAAATTTCATCGGTAACCTATTGATTTTTTTTTTGGCTTGAATTACTTCTTTGTTGATTTTCTAACAAAAAATCACATTTAATTGAAATCCTTGTTATTTTAAAATCGACCAGTGAACATCCTTAATTCAACAAAAGATCTTCTTCTAGAGAATTGCTGAATAGATTTAAACCAAACTTTGCATAAATGATGCTTACGAGAAGCTGACAAAGTGTTGATACTTCGGTGCTGATCTATCATCCAACATGGCCACCAGCGATGAATTGGACCCTAAGGGGAAATGCATACAAAGATATAATAGAAAACCACTGCATGGATTCAATTTAAACATTGATTAAATGAAACTTGTGAGATTTTGACCAAGTCTGTTACTTTGGTGCTGATCCGTCTTCAACATGGCCACCAGTAGCAAAACTTAGTTTAACATTGGACCCGATTGGAAATGCGTAAAAGATTCGTCTCCTCTGAAACTGCTTGAACAATTCAGTAGAATTTTGATATGATAGTCCTTGGTTGACCCTTTCCAAAGTTTAATGTTACATAGCTGCCTGCAGGGAACGTAGATTAACATAGACCCCTTAAGTTTGGAAACTGCATTCAAAAATCTTTGAAACTGCTTGAACAATCTTAATTAAATTTTATAAAAATTCTGATTTTTATGTACATACACCACCATGCATGCCAGGAAGCCTTGACCTCATTTTTATGGTTGAAGTTCTCTGTTAACATTTTTTTATGTTTTGGCCCTTTCTCTGCAACCATAACACTTACACTCATTACTGTGACAGTACTATTGTTCGCTGAGTTTCAATTTTCGTGGATTTAGTGGTTCACTAAAATCACGAAATTTAGGTTCTCAAATAAATGCATTTTCCCATAGATTTTTCATGCAAAGATTTCAAAACAATGATTGGAAGAACCCAAGAAGTAGTAATATTAATGAAAATCACAAAAATTGATATCCATGAACAAAAATACTTCCACAGTATATTTGGTATACTGCTACAATTTGGATGATACGTTTCTGTGTCTACACATGCGTAAGGCAGGATATTTTTTAAGGTTGTTTATGTATATATCCAAAATGTGCATACTACTAGGGTATTGATTTTTGTTTTTTTTTTTCATTTTTAGAAAAATACACATTGTTAGCTCTCCGAGTCCAAAGGACCATGTTAGCTATTGCCATCAGTTGGCGTTCGTCGTCGTCCTGCGGTGTTGTCGGCATTAACTTTTTTTCAAGATCTTCTCTGAAAACTACTGGACCCATGCTAATCAAACTTGACCGGAATCACTTTCAAGTTTGTGATTTTTATGTCGGTAGACCGAACATTATGGCTGTTGTTACTAAAAATAGAACAAAGGGGGTAAATTGCTGTTTTTGGCAAATAATTCAAACACCATTGCAGATATCAAAAATCATGCATCACAAAAAATTATCAACATGACAAGATCTACCCACCCTGCAATTTTGAAGAAAATTTGATGACCCAATTTAGAGTTATTGCCCTTTTCCTTGAATTTTTCAATATTTGATGTTTTTTTAAATTTTTTATTAAAAAACTGTAATAGATA
Source organism: Modiolus philippinarum (assembly GCA_002080025.1). Classification (NCBI taxonomy): domain Eukaryota; kingdom Metazoa; phylum Mollusca; class Bivalvia; order Mytilida; family Modiolidae; genus Modiolus; species Modiolus philippinarum. Next base: position 168,291 of record MJUU01061844.1, on the reverse strand, counting down.
CAGGTGTCGTTTGATTGCAAAAAATGTTCAGCATATCAAGATCTATAAACATGCCAATTTTGAGGAAAATCCAAATACCCATATAGGAGTTATTGCCCTTTGTTGGTCAAATTTTTGGTGGTTTTACCAATTTTGAAATTGATCCTTCTTGTAGAAGATGAGAAAAATGCGACGAAAAATTCATGTTTTCACTACATTTTGTATCCAATTTCGTCAAACAGGAAGGACTCAAAATATGACGATTTTTACAACTAACCAAGGACATTTTTTTAACATGGTCAAGTTTTCCAACACCATCAAAGACGGAGCTTAGTTTAACATTGGATCCTTTTGGAAAACATATTAAAAGACCTTTTTATTCGAACCAAACTTGGTCACAAAAGTCCGTAGGTGACCCTTTTGAAAAATGTGTCTGGGAAGTCTACATGACATCCAAGCGGGGGACTTATAGTCTTACATTGGACCCTGTTGGGAGCATTGGAAAGATCTCCTCTGAAACTAAATGCTCAATGGATCCAAACTTTGCTGCAATAGCTCCTTTTTGGTCTCCTTTAAGAAATGTCCTACAAGTCCACAACTCATCCAAGATTGGTGCCAGCGGGGATCTTAGTTTTTTATTGGACCCTGCTGGGAAAACATATTCAAAGATCTTCTCTGAAACTACTAAAGTAATTGGAACCAAATATTTTTTTTCAAATCCGTAGTTGGTTCCCTTAAAAATGCGACCATTAAGACTTCACCCCATCATAAATGGTTCCCAACAAGAAATATGGTTTGGCTTTGAAGCAAATAACATCAAGGTCTATTGACATACTTGAAAATAAGGCTTTTTATTTTTGATGTTATGTCCCAGGTGATCGATACAGGCTCTTGAGAGCCTCTGGATGAATTTTGTCATTTTAGGCAAACTATTGATATGATGTACATCATTTGTCTGAGTAACTCATGACACAGCTTTTAAGAATGGAAGATTGTTTTTCGACAGATGATGTGCATATATCAAAGATGTGCATGCTTCTTATATTTTGATCTTAAATAATTGTTCCGCAAATACACATGCTTGAACTTTGTCATTTTAGGCAAAATATCGCTTATTGGGTACATTGTTTACCGGATAACTCCTACAGTTTTCTACATATTTTATTGTACAGGATGATAGTGCATTGGCTGAAAATGTACACAGTACTTACAGTTTGATTTTGGATAATTAATTAGAAAAATACCTGTTGTCGAACTTTGTCATTTTAGTGCAAAATATTGCTGATAAAAAACATTATTTTTCCTGGTAACTGTTACAGTTTTCTAGATGTAAAGTTTTTATTTCGCAGGGTGATTTTTCTTCAAGAATTACAGGGATGCTGGTTGCATTTTTCATTCTATGTGAAGGTTTTGGTATTGTCATTTGGCTCATTCTGTTGCAGAGTTCAATAAT